>PNEQ01071125.1:0-74923 GCA_003012365.1 Medauroidea extradentata
ATTTTGTTTCAATTAAATAGAAAATTGCAGTTAAGCATTTTATTGAGTTATGTTAATACTAAGAGTGAAAGGTATGTCTCAACACATTTATCTCTCTAGGTATGTTTTGCTCATGTTCACACTTACTCACACATTTTGCTACATCTATGACTTGTTTCCATAAAACCATAATTAATCCAGTACCCTTGTCCCACTGGATTACAAATGGCTAGGGAAGTAAGGGATACTTAACTACATATATGTGGTAGTTACAGAATTGTAAATAAAAATACATAAAATCGAGGTTAAAGAGTTGTACGGTTGGAAATAACGAACTATCAAGAATTATTACATGTTATGCCTAAGTAGGAATGATAAAGGAAAATCATTCAAGAAACTGTAAAAAATTGTGTCATGCAGCCATAAATATTAAGGTTCAAAATATAACAAAATACAATAAAAATTGAACTAGCGTAAATTAATAAAATATATTATATTATTTTGGTATAATAACAGAAGATAAATTATTTTGAAACGAAACCACTGTAAATATATATAAAGTTGTATTAAAAATAATAAAAGGTTACTGATAGTAAATGTGTGATAGTAAAAAATCAACAAAATTTAACATTTACAAAAATATAATAAATCGATTTTATTTAAAAATGTAAGCTCAGTGCAACGATTGCCACTTCCGTTATGCTCTGGCTTTTGTATAGGTAACGAAAAATTCTGGTTTAAAACTGAAACTTATCGAACGACTTTTTGGCTTGTTTTATAGCTGTGTCGTTTTGCTTATGTTACTTAGACACAAAAACGAAGACGGAAAGTGAGGCTAGGACATAAATCTAAGCCAAATTATGAACCTGGGATAATTTAGCTGCATGTAATATGGCCTACAAGGTTTCGCTTGTAAAAGCGGTTTCGAGACAAGCCTTGAGGCGACACACTTCAGCGGCCACTTTGAACGTGTGTCCTTGAAAGGCGCACATTACGATTAAGGTTACAGTAAACAGTGATTTTCACAATTTTTAAATGTTTATGTTCTTAACAGATATTTTTTGAACATAAATTGTGAGTAAATTTAGCTCTTATGGCATTTTTTTATCTGTCACAATTTGTGCACTGTTTTAAGAACAACACTAATACCAACTGATTTAACAAAAAAATATTCGTACTGAATAACTATGTTGTAGGCTACAAGGTCTCCTATTATATGTTTACACTCTTGTATTTAAATATTGCTTAAATTTAAAAAATAGTAAGCTGCCTGATTTTTTTAATCGCTAGGCAGTGGGGCCGCGGCGGACGAGTAGACCCGACCTCCGAAGTGCTGTCGACTGCACACCGGCTTACGTTACAAGGGGTACTGGATTCGATTCCCAGGTCCGGTTGTGTGTTGAGTTGTGTTCGCCTAAATCTATTCCAAAAAAACGTCCCTATAAAATTATCTCACAAATGGTGTGTTGAGTTTTGTGCAGTGGTGATGCGGAAGACTTGTCGTACCAACCATTAAATAATAATAATAATAATAATAAATGAATTATCAGATTACCCGCCTCCCACCAAAGCGATCCGGGTCTATACGGGGTTTAGTAAATTCCCGGATTTTTGCATGTGGAAATCGGGCTGGATGACGTCACTGACCAGCGAATTTTCTCGAGGATCTCCCATTTCCCTTGCCATTCTTTTTTTGACATCTCTCCATTATAGGACCTCATCTAATGTTATCCTTCGGAGCAGGCAGATTCGCAAAGGGTGAGAGTATTAAGTCATATCTATGTCGTCATTGTAATATCATCGCATACATACGTACTTACATACATGCATACATACATACGTGCATGCATACCCTGAAAGAAATATTTAACAGTAAGTCTTCTCTGCAAAGTAATTTAGTGGTTTCAACAAACTATGTTTGTAGTGGCAACAAAATAAATTTTAGCAGAATAAATGCCCATAAAATATTTTCTAGCTGCCAAAAATATGTTTTTCGTGTGAAGCTATTAAAGACGTGTTAAATATGTTTTTTCGTGTGAAGATATTAAAGGCGTGTTACAATAGGCACGTATAGGCTTCGTAACATGACTTTGTAATACAGTAATCCCGCACCAAAGCAGTGAAACTAAATAAAATAGGCCCCAGGGTACGATTCGCAACCAAGTCATAACCTGACTTGAGTGAACGAAATCTGGTTGAAGTTGCGGCATATCTCTGGGCGCTCCCATTTCCACCGCCCATACATTCCTCTGCATTTCAATCTGAATGCCTGGATGCCCGTCACCGGTGACATTGCGGGGGAAATATTGAACTCTTTTTAGTTTCGTTCCTGTTAGCTCAGAAGAGAGTTATTTCATAACTTATAACACAATTACGTTAAAAAAATACATACTGTAGATTTGTGACACGTGTCACATTACTAAGATATTGTATTTAACCATTTGACGATAAATACAAAGCATATGCACTGCGGTATTTTTTAAATTTGCGTATGTGGAACTGTCAAGAAGCTGCTAAAAAAAGAGGGTTCAGTTTGTAACCGCCTGATTTGGCCCCTCCACGTGCCTGACCTCGTCTACGACCCGGCGCGACCGACCAATCAGAAGCGAGGCCACGGCGGTATGAGTAGGCTGGGTTCAAGATAGCCAAGGTCTTGCTTACATTTTTTTTCCCCTACTTGCTACTCGTTTTGCAATATTTTCGGCTTTTCTCTGCACAAAATAGTTTTTCGTCCGAAAGCTATGTGGTAATAGGATTGGGCCCCACCCAGTGAAATTAACATGCAAAACCTAGTTCTTGGTCTTGACAGGACTCCAAGGTCTACAAGCTGACACAAAGTGCTTTACTGCCATGTATTATTAATATGTTCAGAGCATCGTGACCTTGACTTCGTAGGAAAGAGAAGGATTCCTTGAGAGGCAGTCTCACCTCTTTTCTTATAGTTAATCACTTTCGAATAATTAATTAAGGATTTAACAAATTTCATTCTATATACAGCATTTTGGTTTAATACACTTTAGTATTTTCAAATACAATACGTGTAGCGTACGTGTAGATAATTAGCTATGCCACTATTGAAAAAATGTTAAAATAATTCTTGCCAAATTTTGAATTAGAAAGAAATTAATAACTCAGAATGTTTAGTGAAACAGACTCTAATTCGCTCAGACAGAGTGCTTCAGCTATGGCGTGGAAGCAAACATAAAATCATCTTGGCGAAGTAAACAAAAAAAAACGGTGTTGTAATGGCTACAAAATGTTTTGTCAATATCGAACAAACAAAATAATTTTGTAGTAGTTACAAATTTTTTTGTAGTCGTTGCAAAACTTTATTGGATTCAGCAAAATTGTTTGTAATCACCACAAAAAATGGTAAGGTTTTTTCTGTGAAATTTACCTTATAAGCTTCCACTTTTTTTTCTTAAAATATTTTTTTACTCTGTTCTGCTCCTTTAATACGTTTTGCCAACCCCCCCTTTTTTTTACAAAAAAAAAGTGTCAAACTTTTGCGGGTGCACTCACAACTCATCACAGTTCTATCACAATCAGATGCTCTGTACAGGACCACATAAAAGACGAAGAAACAAACATTAATGTTATATAATAGATAACGTCATAATATTGTGTTGTTTTGCCCTCTTGTATTAATCGGAGCAGCTAACAAAGTTCAAAGTTATTACACGATAAAATTAGTTTTTCCTCCGTGTTCATGCCTAAAGGCGTATCGGGGGGTAAGGACATAATTTTAAGATAACACACGTGACTTGCACTGGATTCGATCCCATTTCGACCCGTTCAGCAGATTCGAACAACCTCACCACATATAGTCGGCCGTAATCTTAATTAAATAATTAAAATGAAAACAAGAAGTTACCAGCATAACAGATAAGCCTACGTTTCTCAAAGTGAGTGAAAATTAACCCTGAAAATTATCATCGGTTACGTAATCTAGGAATATTAAATTATAATATTGGTTTAGAAGCCTGACATGCGATATACACTAAAGATCAGTTGTACTTGCTAAGCAATGTGCGAGTATCCAGTTTAATAAATTAGGGGAAATTTTGTCTGAGATGTCTTTTACCATTAAGATAAATAAATAATACCAGCCGTTTTCAAATTATGATAGAAATATTAAAATAATATACAAAAGTCAATTCAGGTTTGTAAATTGTAAATGCGTAATTACAATTTATTGGTTTGTGGACGTACGCCATTGCTCATGCTCTGCTGATCAAACTTGTGTTGAATGACAAACCACAAAGAAGATAAAAAATAGGTACAAAACAGACACGAGAAAATAGAAAAACAATTCCAGAGGGATTGCGTCAGTATTTTTTTTTTTATGTGAGACACCAAAGAATTCTACAGATATAATTCAGTTGAATATCGACTCAACGAAAAACAATAGACAACACAACACAAGTTGAAAACAATGAAAAAAATGCAACGTTTCGGGAATTGTGACGCATCTTGGTGTTCCGGCCAACTGTGTCTCAGCTTGAATACGGGAATGGACCGCAATTCCTGAAACGTTGCATTTTTTTCGTTGTTTTTAACTTGTGTTGTACTGTCAATTGTCTTATTTTTGTTGTCCACTGTTTACTGTTTTTTGTCTATTTCCAACTTTTTTTTTGGGAGTATGGTTCTAAAATTGTGTCTGTCTTTTGCGTCTGGGTGTTGTGTCGATATTCAACTGAATTATATCTGTAGAATTTTTTGGTGTCTCACATAAAAAAAATACTGACACAATTCCTCTGGAATTGTTTTTCTATTTTCTCGTGTCTGTTTTGTATGTGTTTTTTTATCTTCTTTGTGTTTTGTCATTCAACACAAGTTTGATCAGCAAAGCATGAGCAATGGTGTATGTCCACAAACCAATAAATTGTAATTGTAAGCTCCCATTGCAACAAACATTTTAAAATTTCAGTAAATGTGTACCAAGTTTGATTAAGTTCTGAAAATATATATCCTAAGACATGTACTACTATGCTAAAAATATTAAGAGGGCTGTCCGTTTAAAAATATGAAAACAGGACGAACGAAGTACGCAATATTCAAGTCATCTTTCTACATAGTTTAGTAGCCTATGTGTACCAAGTTTAGTGATTTTCTGAAAAATATTTCCTAAGATATGTGATACCATACTAAAAACCAAAAATTGGTCGCCATTTTGAAAATATGAACCCAGGACGAACGAAATACACAAAAGTGAAGCCAGCATTATGTGTATGTGTACCAGTTTGGGGAAATTCTAAAGTACAGTTCCTTAGATATCTTGTGTATTCGAGAAATGTTAAAATGGCGCCATATTGAAAATATGAACATGGCGAAAACGAAATATATAAATGTTAAGTCAGATGCCAAAGTACTATATGTGTACAATGTTTTATGAAAGTCGGTCTACTGGTTCAAAATTTTTTGGGGACACACTCACACAGACAGAAAGGTAATCTCATAAAGCCTACTTCTTCCTTCGGAAAGTAGGCTGATAAGCACGAAGAGGGTCTACCATGTTTTGTAATGTACTTTAATATTGTAAATGAATTTTGGACCTGGTGCGTGAGCCGTGCTGAAGCGTGGTACGAAATTTTTTTTTTCGTAAGTAACTATTAAATGTGTTTTCAATACGTTTATCTACTAAAATAAGCTGGCTGGTATTCCTAAACAGTGGGTTCTACATAAGTGCTACCATGTCAGGATCCAGTAAAGCAACTGTCGAGACCTAACGCGCTACCGTATTCCTAAACGTCCTGAGATGGTATCGGATAAATCACGGCTTATTATTTGCTGTCCCGTGTGAGGATATAAACAAATGAAGGCGACGCCGGGCAGTGATTTTTATATACCACAAGTTTTTCAACAGCTATTTAGCGAAAACCCGTTTATTTTTACATTTAAAACGTAGTGCATTGTATTTTAATTCATTTACTACTTGAAGTAATCATAAATATAGTACTATCGATTACAAATGACTTAATGTAAAGGTCGAAATTTAAATTTTAAAAATAAAATGACTATCTCTTGTGTAAAGTAAAAAAAAAAAAATGTGTTTTACCTTTTGAAGTGGCTGGCTGGATGGACGTCTTTTGCGCGTTTGAGATCTTGAAATGCGGAAGCTGTAAGGTCGAGATAGCACGCGCATCGTGCATTGTCCTAGCCTCTAGGCGCAAGTTACTAACTGGCGTGCGGTCTTCTCACCGACAACTTACGTAGATGTATTATTGACGATAAAGGTGAGTTGCACACGTCTGTACGCTATAAAAGATTCTACACCAAGATTTCAATGCTTAATAGAAGAACCGCAAACACACCCATTTTAATTAATTTTATGAGCTTGAAAATGTGCTTTAATGATTGCTGGTGAACCGGAAATTGGTATACAGACGTATAACGTTCTTTGATTGGCATTCCTAAGCAAACGTCACTTACGTGCGTTGAGCAGTTTTCGAATTATCTTGTGCTGGCCGAAACCTTGCACGTCGCTCGATTTATTTATTTATTTTTTTTATTTTAACCCTACTTTCCTTTGTCCGATTTTGTGTTCCTCAAATTCTGCCCAATATTAGAAAAAATTTCGACCATATGGAGCGAATGTAATCAGGTACGTATTACCTAGTACACTAAGTTTATTTGACATGTTTGTACTTTGTTCATATTTTTATAACGACGGTCATTTATAATGTTTTTACATGCGATACGTAAAAACTAATTTTTTGAACACACACGTTGCATAAACAATTTTTCCTAATTGTATAAAACTCTGTATACAGTAATCTGTAAGCTGATTACTTTTTTCTACGTGTTGTTCACGCCAAGTTCATATTCGTACAATGGTGACCATTGGGACATTTTTGATCAAACGAGATATAGAAGATAATTTTTCTCTGGACTTCGTCAAATTTGATATATAGTATTTACCGTAAGAGGGGTGGAAGACTTTGGACACGTGGGATGATCTCGGGTCACTTTAATACCAAATTTATTTTCTATAATTTATTGTCAACTGTGAGTTAAATGTTTGGTAGATATTTATAATTTAGAATTTATCGCAAGAAATTTCTTCATTTACAGCTGCCATTAATGCGAAAAACAATCTGTGTATCGTCCCAAAGTCACCTCCTCTGATGATAATAATTAAGTGACATGATTTTTTTTTGTATTTTGTTAATGTATTGTTTATACTATCAAAACGGTGACGAAATTAATACGTTTTCTTGGTCACATAAGATATCTACACTAACCATGCATCTAAAATCCATCAAATTCGATGCAAATTTAATACCCTACTTCGTACAGCGAATTGATGTTAATGTATTTTGTGTATATCATATTCTGTGTTAAACACAGGATGATTGAGAATAGATATTATTAGTATCGCGTGGAGGAGATTATGAGAAAGTGAATCGAAATTGTAATTTCAGTGTTTCCGCGAAATGAATTATAGTTTAAAATTTACTGCAAAATTTGTCTTCTTTTAATAAAATGAACTACTTGAGCTTTTGTTTTGACACTATTCAGAGTGTTATTTTGGTTCATATTTTAAGAAATTACATTTTGTGGTTATTTTCTGGTTAACATTATTACCGCCATATTTCACTTCACAGACGAATTTTAATACATTTTTTCGACATAATTTTCATAAGCTATCGCCACATTAAACAAACATACTCTACCCCACATAACTAAGAAGGGAGTTGTCTATTTAACGATTTTTGACGATTAAGTGTTTTATAACAATGTACTATACATCCTTTAATTACGAAGATTTAAAGTCATAAATATATTATTTTTTACTATAACACCTGAGCCGACTCTCAGAAAATTTAATTTTAGAAACTTTACTGTCAAAACTTTGGTTTAATTAGTTACAATTGTTGTAGGTTCACTATGTTAGAAGATAGCATAACATGAAAAATCCGTGATGTAGTTTGTATGTTTATATCTACATGATCAATTAGAAATTATTTGGTTTATTTGCACCCATATTGAGGAATATAATAAAACATTAGTTCAGCTTGTGCCTTCTCGATATATGAATATATCATTCGCAGATTAGAGTACATGTGTGATTACTGTAAAAATAAAATTACCGACGTTGCTGAAAATAAGTTGTAATTTTTTTAATGTACTCACGTACCTTGAGATTTTTCGCACGACAAAGGGCTGGGAAAAAAATTACTTTAAGAACAGCATTGGCACGCATATTCAATGTCCAATCGCCTCTGTGCACAAGGCACTGAACCAGCGAGCAGATCTTCTGTCGCACGGAGAGCTTTATGAATTATACATATATGAATTTGTAATTTGTTTTTATATATGTGGCTAAATTGTTAATTACGTCATGAGAATGGAAAAATTTTTTTTAAGTTTTGAAAGCTCAAGTACTGGATGTATAGCACGCTAGCTGTTATGAAAACATTCCTTCACAGTTTCGATTTTTATTTTAGTAGGTGAATTAAACGTTAACACATTTAATCATTGCTGAATATTTATTTAACATATCGTAACGCAGATTAAATGCAACGAGTACTTCACGTAAAATCGTAAACCAAATTCGTTTTATTTTACTAGTGAAAATTTTATTTCGGAAATTAATTTTAAAAATATTGGAGTGTTTGTAAATGACAACATATTCAAAACTCCTGAATGTAAGTGAAACGTATCGTATCTAATAAATATGAGTAAAAGTCAACAGTATATAAAAATTGCATTTGCAAATTTTCTAAGTAGTCCGGTTTACGAAAGGTTCTTATTGATCGTACGCCCAACATTCTTTCCATTTTTGAGCACTAAGAATAAATAAAGTCAACAAGTAATTTTATCCCGTACACCAGAAGTGGTTTCCTTAAATACTGGCTGTAATTTACAGGAAAAAAAAACTATATTCTTCAACGATGGTTCATTATTTATTTCAACTTATTTTCATAGTATTGAGTTTATTGAAATGCTTAGAAACTATATTCATGGAAATAAACGTTAATTTCAGTTTTACCTTATTATGCTAAATAATATTTAAAAAGTCCAAAAAATTCGGAGTGACCTGGATTCGAACCCGAAGAACATTACTGATTACCCGATGTTTTTAGCGTCTGAACTACCGAAATATTTAAGCGCTTACGTCTGAAAATAATTTATTTATACTAAATTTCTTTGAAAAACTATCTATGATTTTTAAATGCTAGTGGGCCTTGCTGCCACTGTATGGTTAGACTGTTTTTGTTTTCTCTCGTTTTATTAAAAACTGTATTCGGCCAGGAAGCGGTAAAATACGTTGTATGTAGCATGTATAGGCGCCCGTAGGACTGAGAATACTGCGCACGCTTAATTATATTATGACAAGAAAAAGCCACAAGTTAGTAACAGATAAGCCCTAATCTACACCTAAACCCTTACAAAAACGTTTAGGAATATCGGCGTTAAATTTCTATCGTTTTAAAAATACCGTCCGCTTATTAAAAACACGATTGCCAGCTTCTCAAGTATGGTAAAAAAAAAAAAAAAGAAGGCTTTTTGACATTGCTGTAGCCGGAAATATACCAGCCGTAATAGTAAAACAAAATGATAGAGACAAATAAAATTATAGGGTCACCGCTTAAAGTCCCACTTAAAACACATTCTACTAAATTACTGCATGCTAGTTTAGTAATCTTCGCTTAAAGGCGAAGCTGTGTTGAACGCACGTATTGGAGTCGACTTATCGACTTCTTCTGTGTCCGCGAATCAAACGAAAAAAAAAAAAATCTCAGGTTCAAATAACTGTTAAAGTCTTAATGTTATTTTTGTTTTGCAAGCCGCTGGGTGTCGCGTCGGCATCAATACGAGGAGGCGAGGCTTAACGTACTTCTTAGACAAATATTCTGACGTCACTGGTTATGAAAACAGTCAAAATGTTGAACATTGGCGGGCAAATCATTTCGCGTGCTCATTCTGCGGAATTCTTAACTGACCATTAATCGCGTGATATCGCGACACTCTTAGCTGCCAAACCTCGATCCTAAGACTCGTAGCGGATCACGTTCCGCGCCTCACACTGCCTCAGGACAGGGTCCTTAAGAGGAGTGTGTAGTAGTTTCATATGTCCACGGTTGACGCATCGGAACAGCAGGGCGATAAGAGTCAGAGTACCAGGTTCGACGAGAAACATATCGTCTCTATTCACAGCGCGCTGAATAAACGAGAAAGGTTTTCGTTACAGTCTGCTTCCCATGGGACTTAAGCAATTACCCTATTTTTTACAGTATGTAGTAAAGGCCAACGCATGCCACTCGTTTTACGGAGTTGCAGCAGTTTACAAGAAAGAAATTTTTAGACATTTTGAGATGCCCGAAAATTATGTGTATAACAAGTGTGCTGAATGTTTAAAATTATATGAAATCAGTTTTAAGTGTAAGAGTTAGTATACTTTTTTTTATACGTTTTAGGCACGAAAACTGGCAAGGCGTTAATTCGATATAACACGTCTGTCGAACATCTCATCGCCTCTAGGCGCAAATGACTAAATTAGCGTGCAATGTTTTCGTAAAATGTATTTTTCAATGGAATGTCAAACCATGACCCTGTTATTTTATTACTGGAATGTATGTAGTTAAGTCCCATGCATGTTTATATAATTTAGTTATACGATTACGGATTATATTTTGTCAGCTACAGCAACGCAACATTTTTAGCACTTTTGAGAAGCTTGGTAATCATGTTTTTAATTAGCGGGCGGCATTTTTAATACCACAGAGACACAGTTTTGAAGTGAGTCTTCTTTTCGTAGACAAACGCATTGGAAATATTTTTAATAGTCATGCAAGAAAAAATAATTTTTCGTACCACGCTACAGCACGACTCACGTGTCAAAGTCTACTAACGCTCAAGGCGGCCGTCTACTGGCCGTGTGTATGTGTGATAGAGGCATGGCGCCAAGGGCGATGTTGGCTGGCTCATCTGGCGCCGTATCGCCTCTACCGCAAGGCACTGAAACAGCGTGTAGTGCTCTCGTAGATCACTCGCCTAACTGACACTTTCAGTGAGCCTCATCTTTTTATTGGCGGAAAGTTTTAAAGTTTAGTCCATTTCATGTTTCTAGAAAAGGTTCACACGAATCCCGTAAGCAGTTTCCCAGATAAACTGATTGAAAAAATTGTTTTAAATCATTTTGAACAGCTCCGAAATTATTTTGTCAAATTGACGTGCTGTTTTGATACTACCTTACCGTCATTGTTTGAAGTGAATTTTCTTTTCGTACGTTGACACAATGGACACACGTGGAATAACTTCGTAAAAAAAAGCGTACTTACGAACACACTGCAACGAATTTTAAGCGCATGGTAGGAAGCACCACGTCCGCCTTCCTCGGTGGTTCAGTGCGGAATTGTCTTCTGACGGATATCGGCGTGGTGCCGCTTTCCAAACCTAGCATCCAACCACCGAGCTGCATCATTGCCATGAACACGCCCCCTGGTAGGCTATCCCGACTGCTTTGCCGTTTATTTTGCATTATTTTTTATTTTCTCGGGCATCAATATTACAAAAATTGTATACATGTGTAACTACTCCATTTCATTTTTTCTTACATTTACCTTGAACACTCACTACATATACATCTCGGTCATTAATACAGAACGGCATCTTATTGGCTGCCCCCCTTCTACTATTGGGTGGGTATAAGTCTGCGTCACCCGAAGCAGTTATTGGCTGGTCTGAACGGTGCGCGTATTGTTCTGCGCATGCGCGAGTCGCGGAGAAATAACGGTTTTTATTTGTTATTGTAGTTTTTGTAACCTAACAAGTTCTTTAAATTATAACATGGCTCATTGTAATGTTTTAAACTAAAGTAAACTAATCTGAACTAACGTAAATTAATGTTAACTAATTGTCACAGGGGTCGAGGAATAGAGGGGAAAGTAGACCTGCGCAGAACTGATGCGCAGAGACGAATTAACGAAGATGAACAGTCAATGGGAAAACACTGTTACCAAAGTCCATAACCGCTTTAACGCCTTTTTTTCTTCACTGGAAGGCCAGAAAAATGGGCTGGTTTTTCAAAAGCAGGCAGTGGTTCAACTCTAGAAACACTGCCTCAAACACAAATGATAGGGTTGGCTGCACTGTCTAGGAGCCATGCTGTGACATGTATCTTTACTCTAACGTTGGAGAGGGGACCACCAGCCCCCTTTTTGTTTTTACAAAAACAAAATACTCTGCAACACAAGTTCCTTCTTTAACTAACACATATTTTTGCCTAAATTATATCGGCTGTATCCAAAATTCCGAACACAATTTCTTATAGAAAGAGTAACTAAGTATATGAGTTATTTCTCTGTGGTAATACTTGTCTTTCGGACCGTCTGATTTGAACAGTTTACAAACTAAGTTATTGCGTCTTAATCAGTCCATTCAAGGCCACTGAAGAATATACCAGAACACAGAAACGGTGCGTAACTGAATAGGCAGTCTTCGAAAGATCGAATTGCCGAGATATTTAATCGAGTTTAAGAAAATCGGGGCATTCGCGAAAGTACTTTTTACATCGTTTAAATATTTTTGTTGTCAATTTTTGAAAAATCCAGAAAATTTCGTTCAGGTAATTACATAAGCATCGTTTTAAAGTAAAAAAAAAAAAAAAACACCTCGGCAGTTCACTAATTAACCTCAGAGGTTTTGTGTGAATTCTCTTAAATAATGATAAATAGATAGGGACAAACCCTACCAAACTACACACTGGGCAAGACTATTAACTTCAAAAAATGTTAAATATCATAGTTGGCACAACTGTTACGTATTGAAACTTAATGAACACCATCACATCTCTGCCTAATAGGACCTTGCATTTGTTTACACTTGGCTATGCTATAAACGTTAATTAATTGTTGTGGTTAATTTTTGTTTAATATTTTGGTTTTTGTACAATGTTTTGCTTGTTTAGACTAATTTATCTAAGGTCATAAAAGTTAGTGGACGTTGCTAGTAACTAAACGGTGAAAAGAAATTCTGTTTTGAAGTGTTATTCAATTCTAACTATTATGGAAACGTTTAACACAAAATAAAACATATCTGACATCTTTATGTCACGCAGACGTACAAAAAAATGCATAAAGTTACTCACATTTACCAAGTAGTTGGAAATCCCCTTTTTAGTAGTTCAATGACGCCCTGTACTTCAACACGCGATAACAATATGCATGACATGCAAAATAATGTAGACTACTAACGTAAGTACAAAAAATTTATTACTACGGTACGTTTGTACACTTGTCCTATCCGAGTTTACAATAACGGGCGTGTTATGAAAGGACAATTGTGACCTAATTATTAATTTTTGTACACGTAGAAACTAATATTTGGTTGATGACACTAAATAATACTGTTGTTTTATTTTACTGCCCCAAAGTCGTAAGCACCAATATAGATTTGTGTCGTAGAACTTTCTGTATATTATATGAAAAAAAAATGGCTAGACCGTGATTTCAATCTATTTGGTTGACTGCCTGAAGTCGGCATAAGGTTATCAGCTACCAGAACGTCGTGACAGACTCGTACAAGGAAATCTGCTGTATTCTTTTGTGACAATCATCGTAAAGTTCGTCTAGTCTTGTAACCTGTTTTGTGTGTAACCTTGTCTTCGTTTCAGGAACTGTCTGTACTATCATAACTGTCTTAACTGTTTATGTAAGATATTTTTTTACACGTGAATAATTTCGTCAAGTGTACCGAAAACACATGCAAACGTCACATGCTCGCACCTCTCTGCATGTAAAACAGGAGTACAAAGTAATTGTTCAGTTGAGAAAATCCACATCTCCAATCGATAGAGATCAGGTCAGAAAATTGTAAAATGTTTGCTTATTTCATAAAGTAATACGAAAAGATGGAATTTGTTTGCGGTTGTAACAACACAATTTAGGTTCTTTCACTTCGTTATATCATAATGCAATAAATTTGAGGAACCCCTAGATGTCCAGCTAATAATAAAACATAATTATTGTAGACACAATAACATTATTTTCATTCCAGCCAAGAATATGTTACTAAGTAGATGATATTACGCCTATACGAACAGTTTTATACGTTAAAGTTTGTTGTACATTCTGTAATAGGTTTTCTTTGTCTCAAAAAAACTTAACATTTTCGGTCAAGTGGAGTTTCCCACATGATCGATTCGATTCCAAATAGGATTTTTCATAATTTTAATTTATTTGTGTATATATTGACTACAACCGAACTAAGCTCTCTTTTATTGTTTCCTGGTTTCGCTCTTGGTTTTCTGGAACAGCAATGGGTTTTAACGACATAGTAAAATCAGGATTTCTGTAGTCCATTGCAGAGTAAATTTGTCCTACTGAAATTATTTTATTTTGTGTATTTTGGTGACTGAATAGATTACTGGAGCAACTGTTCAAAAAAATTCCCTCGATTAATCAAGTTAACGTTTGAAACTTTCTGCACTAAACGACATTTAATACGAAAATTTTGAAAGGGACAATGTAAACCCCCATGACTAAATGTGTCCCAGTTTACGTTAAAACATCCGTAGTTTTCTAACACTTCGTTAAGAAGTTGGGTACCCCTACTTTTTAACGTTACCCTACCAAGTGATAAGGGCATCTTGCTTACCCTCTGCTTCAAGTGCGTGTTTCGACTGCATCAGCAATTAATTGCGACAATCTGTCAACAATATACGTCTTTGACCTATCTGAGCTCAGAGACTCTATAATTCTGTTCTAAGCTAAAAAAACGCAGAAGATAAACACTCTTTGTATCTGCCAGCCGCAGTTCCAAGCCAGAGAAAATCTCGCCAAGCTTACCGAACTTCAATAAGACATTCGCAAAACAACGTTTTTTTTTTTTTTTTTTCACCCCTGTTGCGTTGGTTGGAAGAAACCCTGTGTGAGACTATAGGAATTCGAATATGACGTGTTTATGAGGAGTGAAGACCTGCCAAGCGATGAGCAAACAACCAACATATTTTTTACAGTTAGTTGAAATTAAGTCCATCATAATAATCAGGGCTACATTATGAGAATTTGAGGCTAGGGACAGCCCATAGAAACAGCGATAGTGTGATATAGCAGACCCCATACATTTCCTGACGTGTTGGCTGCGTTGTAGTAGATCTGCCCTCAGCACGGTCGTAGAACAGGTCTGGACACTCGCCTATCTACCAATGTATATTGTTTGATCCCCTTGTTGTTTGGCTGCTGTTCACCAATACCGAGAGTGTTGTGTGTATTTGGCGCTGCAATCAGGGCGGTCAGGCTCAAACTCCACCCGCTTTTTTTCAGTGTTTACATTATAATGTAAATAAATATTACTGGACCCATGCTTTAGGATTGTGAGCGATGGTAGTATTTCATAAACTGATAAAAAATACTTTTTGATAAATGGTTTATCTTTATAATATAAACACTAGAAAAATGTGGGAGGAAAGTAGGCGGAGTTTGCTAGAGACAAAACCAACCGTTATAGGACATACAGGAAACAGGAAAGGAATCAGCCATGGCCTATAGTCAGACACCATCCCTGCATTCGCCTGAAAGGATTTCGGAAAACTGAAATCAAGGATGTGTGATTCGGGAATCGAGCTCGAGTTATCCCTGTTATGAGTCCAGTGTTTCTCCACGGCATCATCTCGCTCGACCTAAACAGATGCGTGCGGAGTGCGATCTAATGAGATATGTAAATTAAATAATAGGCTATATCTAGAGACATACAAAATTTGCGTTGTAATTTGGTACTGACTAGACTCCGCTGATCTGTACATACCTGTCTACAATCTGTGATTGAACTGCTCACCAGCCTTCATGTGATGCCATTCACTTATTTGACTTATTTATATGAGATTTATCACTCAGCTGTAGATCTTTTAGTTATTGGCTCGTAGTGTTTCCCGCTAATCCAGTCAAATGAGCGAACAACAGCTGGCAGTCTATTCTGTTATCTGAAAATAACACATTATTAGAGATGACGGTATATCGTGAAAATGATTTTTGCCATCATATCCTTGAAAATGCTGTAGTTTCTGCAACCTATATGATTTGGTGATATATAGGGACCCCTGTTTTTCGCGAAAATAATTTTGCCCTAGTTTGTTTCAGTGCCTTTCGTGCATATCTGCGATTGTGCTTCATGGTTATTGGCAGCTTGTCTATTGTAAGAGTCGTATCTCATTTGACTAAGCCAATTACAACAACGTTCCTGCAACACCACACGTCTATGATTTACCGGTAGAATCCTAAGGCTCGTGAGAGTTAAAATATCCCATCGCTGACCACGAAGCAGAACTGCAGATGTCCACGTACGACACCGAAACAAAGTGAGGCAAAATTATTTCCGCGAAAAAGAAGAGTCCCTAGAGATATACAGTATTTCTGACACAACGCAGCTGTCTGCAGACCAATAACAGGCATCAAATATTACAACAGCGGGATTCTTATTGGCTCAGTAAAATAGGATGACAGATCCAAGTACAAGCTAAAGCCAAGTTATCTTCTGGTAAGCTGAACGTACAGTACATTGAAATCCAGCAAGCAGTCAAGTTTTCCCGCGATAAAACCATTATCTCTACCCATGATGCCTCGTCTTGTAGCCTTGTCTTACGGGCTGGAGCCGTGTCTCGTTGTCCTTTTCAGTCGCCATTGTTGTTTCGTCCAGTCATGTGTTGAATCTGTAAAGGCCTGCAAATTTCGTGTTATTATCAGACAGCAGACTAGATTCAAAGTTACAGTGCCATGTGACTTTTTCTGTTGCAGACAGTTTGTGTGGCGCGCCTTGAAAGTCTTTTTAAACCAGTGATATAATGTCAGCTGTTAAGGCCATGGTCTTTCATTTATTTCAAACAATTGCAAATAACTCGAACATTTTTTAACCGAATGCTTTGAAAAAATTTGAGACTCTTTAAAGCCGTATGATACACAATTCTGCCAGAACGTTTCTTTAAATAATGTACCGTTTGCTAGCAAAACATTATTTTTCTTCATTTTTGCTTATTTTGACATTTTGACAACGTATGTGATATTTCAAGACAAATATCTAAAAATCAGCTTGGTGTACTGCAGCAGGAAAATTCATATTCAAACGATGATTTATGTTTGTCTTGAAACTGTAAGAGTTATTTTTTGATATATATATATATATATATATATATATATATATATATATATATATATATATATATAAAAATAAATTTTGATTAAAAACTTTTTCGAAACCACTGCAAAACTAAAGAGAGAGGCCTTAAATACCCCCTAGCCTGTACCGTGAGCATACAGAGATATGAAGGCTCGGAGCTGGAGATCTGAAGAATTCGTGTTTTCTTTTGGGTGCAAACTAGAACTGAAACAGCTGTAGGTTAGTGACACTTTTACAATTGGCTCTTGACTTACTTGTCACGTCGTGGAAGGCGTTGAGGCAATACTAACGAAGCAACTAAACGCAAACCCAATGATGTGATATGACTGTTTCATCGAGAGGCCATTAAGTAGCTGATATCTGCTTTGAGTCTTGGAGGCTAGCCGTGACTTTTCCTGGTCTCTACACGGAGCTTGTAACGCCATGTAGTGTGTTCGGGTAAGTATTGACTAGGGAATTCTACGTCCGTCACCAAATAACAACGCACAATTTACACATATCTAACAATCTGGAAGAGTGAGTGAAGAGATTTTGGTCAGCGCTTAATATCGAGGTCTTTAACGCTCGTGAGGGGTGACATGAGGTGATTATGGAGCAATACCGGAATGAACTGGCGGGGGAAACGTGAGATTCCCGAGAAAACCCGCCGACCAGCCACGATTCCTACATGCATGAATCGAACCCGGATCGCCTTGGTGGAAAGCGGTTGGTCTGACCATACGGCCACCGTGGCCCCACAATCTGGAGGATCTTCGCCTCCGTTAATATCTGTGCCTTCTTAACTGTGTTGTCCTTAGTTATTCCAGTTACCCTGGTAGGATATGCTACTTTGGTTTTTCCGATCTCTTTTGTTTCAATATGTTCCGTTGTGTCTCCTTGGCATTATCCTTACATGATTTTTCTTGTCACATTACTAGAGACATGCAAAATTCGCGTTATCATTTGCTAGCAGAATAAACTTCACTTTCCTATACATACCAGAGCATAATCTGCGATTTAATTTGCCATGAACTTTTGTGTGTTACGCCTTTACATAGATTGGCCACTCTACAGTGTAAGTATTCTCCGCGGCAATTCACGAGAATATCGGCCAAAAGGAAACGTTGATCAAGCCTATAGTCACTTGGAGTCTAGTCCTCTGCCAGAAAATAACACGAATTTCGCATGTCTCTACACATTGCATATGTTTATTTACTTCATCTTTTCTCTAATAATTATCCTTGTTCGTTTTTTTATTTTGTTCTCCGTGATAACACAGCACTACAATGTCACGTGTCCATGATTTTACGCAATTTCATTCACTTGCGTTGCAAGATTATTTCAAACCAATTTTTATAAATATTAACTTAATCTCAAGCTTTTGTTTACCATGAATGTTGTGAAATCCATACAACTGGCAGCATAATCGACACATCGTTCTTATCAGCCAGTAATGACAGTGTCCAACTAAAGTTCATCTGTGTCAGTCAAGTTCTTGTTTTTGTCTGCATACGAGCTTTTTTTTACTCGCACAGCGGATGACAGATTTGTTCGATTGCATCTCCAGTACGTTAGTTTACAGCTTTCATCTAGCCTTTCGATGTGTTGTAAATTTTTAAGAAATTTTGACATTTGTCAGAATACAGATACTAAACAAAACACGAATGCTTTACAGACAGCTAAAAAGCAATAAGATCTAGTCAAAAATGTATTTTAAACATATTTGATGACAAGCGCGTCATCTCGAAACAGCATAACAGCATGCAACGTGTTAACCATGTCGAACAAATAATATTTATTTGTGCATCTATAAAAATATAACATATTTATGAATGAAAGCAACAAAACTCATATTTGGCTTATTCAGGCGTATGAGTTATTTTAGGTAATGTCAATTTCGGTAAGATAGGACATCAAATCCTTCAAAACAAAATTGTGACTTTTACATGTCACACAGCAGTAACTGTAGCCTAATATGTAAAGTTATATGTGACAAAAACATTGCCGTGCGTAGTTTTCACGATTTGAATAGTATTTGGCAGAATTTTAAAATCATTAATGTTGTTCTGCAAACTAGCTATAAAAGTGCAAACCGCAAGACATTACCGTCATCCGGACCATTTCAATGTTGTATCGGTCGGTTTGAACTCATGACTTTGTCCAGTCGTGTTGAGCTAAATATATTTTAATACCCGTCATTTCTATGCCTCACTGGTAGAGGTGTACGAATTCCGTGGCTTCGTTGGGCAACTGCCCAGATGTCTATGTCTTAGACACGCGTTGTTCCCGAGCAATTATCTATTGTCTTTTAACCGGATGAAGCTCGTAGCATGTTGTAGTCCCCACTAATTACCTCCATATTTACTACTGGCTTGCAGTCGTCAGAATGCATCAAAACTGTATCAGTCTAATCCCAAAAATGACAGCGAAGTTTACGTTCTTAGCTTTCAAACTAATATATAATATACAAGCAAATATCACATGTAGGTCGTTCGGGATAAAGTGAACATTAAATACGTAACCTCTGAAAAATATCACTAGCCACTGCATATAATTCGATGTTAAACTAGGTGTAGTTGCTTTACTGCTTGTCTGGTTGGCAGCGAATTACAATTTATGCCTCCGTGTATTTCCTTGCGTGAATACAATACTGAAGTAAAATTAACTGGAATAGTCATATTTGCATTTTATATAATTAATTAACTTATTTTTATTAAACTATAAAGGTTCCTACCGACCTAAACATGTATCTTACACGCACAAAAATCAAGTGACGTATCCAAAGATTAGCCGTTACTTGCAGAAAGATACGAATTGGCTGAAAATAGAACATTTTTAGGGATTTTTTGAGTGCTCACTTTATCCCGAACCGCCTTTACAGACGATTCACTACGCAGGTTATGAACGCGTCACTGATGGACCAAGAGTAACCGTCACATTTCGCCGCTTTTCCTTCAAAGGGCCTCTCAACTGTATTACCCTTCTGTGTCGTGTTCTTGGGTTTTGTTACACCCATCGTTGACTGCACCCACAGTATTTTTCATTAATAATAATGTATTATACTAGGGAATGTTAAATTACGTATCAATTAATAAAGCATTTCATCTTAGAACAAATTTTAAAATATTACGTTTTCAATTGATACTTAGTTGAACTTCCCGTATCAAATAACACGTGTCTCGAAACACACGATCGCCTGGAAATGCATTTACCAATTTATACACACATTAACATAAGTTTTGTGTAATCTATAAAACTTTTTTTGTAAGTAATTTTTTTTTAACAAAGGAATATAAGTTATTTGAATTCGTACACGTCTGAAATAGCCTCGACACATGAATGACGTAGTGACGACCCGGAGCGAATGCTGACCAATCAGGGGCAAGGCCGTGGTGCATCGGGTGCATAGAGATGCGTTATATAAGTAGGCTGGGGTCGATGCTGACAAGGTACTTTGTCACTCATCTTCCGCACAACATGGCCGTCGCTTCCGCTGTTGTCCTTGCGGCGCTTGTCGCTGGCGTCTTCGGTATCTGCCAGAACCCGAGTGCCATCGAAAGACTCGACAAAACTAAGGTATGACCTCTAAACGCCAGTCAGTCGCCTCATTGTTCTACCTAGTGGTACCGTAAACCAGTTTAGTGATGAAATATGCCAAAATTCAGTAAATAGACTTATGTTCAATAAATGAAAAAATATTATGGGAAGGTCCTTATATTACACTCGAAAACAAGACTTAATAGGAACGTCTTTTTGTACTTAGTACTAAATAGCCACAAGAAACAACAATGATAAACCTTAAATGCTTTTATCGACACAAAATGAATTTTAATTGCGACGTACACCCACTTTTGAAAGCCACTTTTACTATCATTTCATTTTCACCAGTTTTTGCGAAAAGATTTGAACCGTTTACCACATGTACTGTTACCACGATACGTTTTACACGAATGTTAATCAATACTTCACAAGCGTAGTTAAAGTAATATATTACCTTTTGCTGCCAGTTAATACATTATTGGTGAGTAATATGAATTGCTGATTCAGCAGATATTTCGAAGAACAATAATATTTTAATATATGCTGGTAATGTTTAGTGTATAAACAAATGCGACAAGATCAATTTCTACTCTTCAAACCAGCGTATTAGTCCTCTGCAAACTGAACTCAGTTCAACACCTCGTGCTTCACAGACTTTCTCTTGATATAAGCTCATTGCTCATTGAAATATGTATCCGTGTCCACAAATACAACATTAACAAAAAAAAACTACTCTGATGCCACTTTTATGCCTCTATTGTATGGCTCGTACAATAAATTCATATTTGCCTGATTTTAGAATCCAATGAATCGTCAGTGAATTGTGAGAAGTACGTGAAAACTCAATAAATTAAAAATACTGGGTAACCGGACGTTCATCAATACTAATGTGATGTTTTGTCGGTTAAAGTTGGCTGGAACATGGACGACATTGTGGTGGCCCAAGGAATACTCCACCTTGTACAAGTGCGGGGAGCAGACCTTCACTGTTCATGGGAACCACATTGACTACAAAATCGTGGAATATGACATTACGTAAGTATTTACCGTGGCACTAACAAGTGAACAAGCCTTTGATGGTCAGTAATGGTAACGCGTAGAAACTATTTTATGCATTGCTGTAACAAAAATTGTAAGCAATTTCATGAACTGAATTCAATGTCTATGCTCATTACCTTTTATAAGTCCTTTCGGCAAAAGAACAAATTTATATCTTATAAGTTAGATTTACAATTTATCTTCTGTCATACTTGTAAGGTATCAAATGAAGCGTTTACGATGATTACGATAAACGTTTGCTGTATATTATATGAACAACAGAACATAATTTTAAAGAAAATATCGAAATGCTTCACAACTTCTGCAAACGAAAGAGTAACAAAAATTTTAAGGTTAATCTCTATGTAAAAAATAAAACCCTGACTGACATATCAGACCGCAGTCTAAATTGCTGGACCTAGAATCGTGAAATATTTTTGTGTGGTTTCCCCTCAGGTTGTAGGCGAGCACTAAGGATTTTTTAAATTCGATCTATTAGGGGGTGAAAAGGGGTGAAGTGTATTTCCGAGTGAAGTGTATTTCCGAGTGAAGTGTATTTCCGAAAAAAACGTTGATAAAGCTCGAACCCTAGGGCCTATCATAGTGATTTTTACTTTCGTGGTGAACACATAAAAATGAATATCAGCCAATTTCAGGATTCTTCGAAATTCAACATTTAAGGGAGTGAAAAGACCTTAATGTGTTTCCGATTAACTATCGATATCTATATAATTCTTTCTAGAATATTTATTACGTAAATATCCAAAGAGTAGTTTTAAGATTTTTTTAAAAAATTCGACACCCAAGCAGTAAAAAAAGCAGGAAAATAGGTTTTTTTTATGAATAGTCTATATCACTGGAACACAATTGGTTATCGTAGTTGTTTTAAATCAATTATATACGTACATAAATGACTATGACAGGACTCCAAAACGTTTTGAAATTATTTAATTAAGGGGGTGAAAATACGAGAAATGTGTTTTCGATTATTCCTTCATACCTATCGAATCAATCGAGAAATCGTAGTGATCTTTGCTTTAGATTGATGATTATGTAAATATCCAAAATACCACTTAAATATTTTTTCCCGGATTCAGCCCTAAAGAGGTAAAAACAAGGGTAACATATTTTTTTCGATTCACAAGCGATATATATCGACCCCATTGATATTTACATAGCGACTTCATTTTTGATTAAGAATAATGTTTACTCAAATACATGAAAATGAATTTCACGATTATTTAAAATTCCTCACCTAAGGAGGTGAAAAGGGTCGAAAAGTGATGGAATGTGTTTTCGATATATATTGAACCCAGCGGGCTACTGTCGTGTTTTTCACGTCCAAGGGACACCAGAAATGTAGTATAAAATGTAATTCAAGAGTTTTTCGAAATTCAAGCTTCTTAGAAGGTGAAAAGACCTGGAATGTGTTATAGAGAAAGCTTCGATATGTATCGAACCCATCGTGAAATTCACTTTATTATTGCTTCTGGAAGATTGTTTGGTAAGTGGCCGCAAAAAGAGTTAAGAATTTTCAAAATTTGAACTCTTAAGTACTGTATAGGGATTATATGTGATGTTTAATGAATGATCGATTTTGCTTCGAATGTCATGATTTTCGCTTCACTTGGATAATTGAATAAATATTTAAGGATTGAAATTAAGATTTTACGAAATTCGACACCTATAATGGAGCGAAAAGGCATAACATTTGTTTTCTATCAGCCGATGATACTTATCTAACCAGTAGAGAAATTTGAGGTGGTTTTCGCGTCAGAATGATACTTACGTAAGTATCTAAAAAAAAGTAATGGAAGTTTTTTATTTTATAAGATAACATAAGTACTGAGAAGAAAACTTAGTTTGTAAACTTTCAAGGCAGACGGTCCGAGAAGCAAGTACGACCAGCGAGAAGTAAATTATACCGGAGTTTCGTTCTAACCCATAGTTCTATAGTTGTGGTACAACCTTTGTGAGCCTGGGAAATTATGAATAATTTCGACGGCAAGTGGCGCAGCTGTTTGTCGCTCCGGTCTATTGTTCCAAAGGTTCTTAGCTCAAATGCCATTAAAGCTGGGCAAACGTTCAATTCTGACACGCAAAAACTGCAAGACAGATTAAATTAGTGCTTTGGATGAAGTCGTTCAAAAGTGGTAAAAATTTATTATGCAGTCTACTATCCACTAAAGTTCCTCGACAGCGTCGTCCCAAATATACCATCTCACTAACCTCAAGATTGGGGCACAAAATAAGTCTATATTTCTATAAAACATTATTCCGCCAAAACTGCCTAATGGTACTTAGCTTCAAAAGAAGGTTTTTAAAAACAAGTTTGTCATTGAGGGCACCATCATCAATGTTTGTGCTGGGGTAAATCAGTATTCGTGCCACGCAAACTGCATATTTCATTCGATTACCGTCTTACATTTAGGAGTCTCTAATTACCATACAACGTAAACTCTGCTGTGACTATAAATAAGGCCTAGGTGAAGTCGCTGTTAGTGGCAGGGACAAACTTAAGACTGTTTTCACGTGGACAGCTATAGCTGGTTATCCTGCTGCAGAGTTAATTAGACTAGCAGCTTTGTCATTCTAACACTCGATGACTGAACTACCTATAGTCTGTCTCATGAAAGGATTTCACTTTTTGACAGCTGTGTTGGCATCAAATTTTAGAGTTGTTTCCATGAAATAAGCAGTGTTTTCGTCTGCCACAAGTGACTTTTACACAAACACACTTAGCTGGGTCTCAAACTGTGCAATTTATCAAAATTAAAAGTAATTTCCTGCCGAAATTGGTACACATGATAGCCTTCAAAACTGTCAAAAAAAAAAAAAAAAAAAAAAAAGGAATTCTTTCGTGAGACAGACTATACCTGGTGTACACAGAGGTTTTTCAGTTAAAGCAAATATTATCTGCTATCACGCGAGCAAAGCCGCAGGCGCACTTCTATTCGTTTGTAACTTATGATTTAAGCCTTTTCCATCAGTAAAAAATACTAACATAAAATTGGCAATGTATTGCTTACTTTATAACCGTTTTGGAAAAGTATTTTTTTTTTTTTTTTTTTTTTTTTAGTTGAACTGTTTATTTGCGTTGCCCATTAATTCTCAACCAATAAAGTTAGTTTAACACTTAAAATTAATGTTTTATTTTAATTCAGAAGAAATTAGTAACATTATTACTTGAGGAATTTATAAAGTCTTCAATTTAATTTCTAGATTTGTAATTAAATGCACACTTCAGCTTGTCTTATTTCAAGACGTAGAATCCGGTGTATCATACGAGCTGTGAAAACGTAATTTTTTTTTTGTCTTAAGTAAAAAAATTTCTGCACCGCGTTTTTACGTGTTTAATCGTTCTAACAGGTAAATTATGTCTGTGTTATAATTGAAACGAAAGTAAGTAAATAATATCTAAATATTTATTAGCTAGCGGAACGATGCATATAATTTTAATTTACAGCAACCTTCTAAATATCAGTGACTTTTTAAAATAACAACAGCCTCATTTTTGTCTTAAACAATTCAGAAAACTGTGTGCACATTTTTTTAGTTTTAAAGTAATACATTTGCGTTCCACTCAGAGTTACGTCACGAACTACCGTAAAAGGTTTTCCGGAATATAATTTGCTTTACCTGTACCGATTCCATATCGTTTTAAATAGTTGAAAGCAACTACTTCAGATATACGAGATTACATTAATACGATTCACTCATTTCAGACAAGGAAACACAACCACCAATACTGGAAACATCCGCCAGCTAGGAAGCAGTGGCAAGTTCGTTGGCAAGAGGGACCACTGGGACAACCGTGAGTACAATTATTACATTTACAGACCCGGTAGTGCTTCAGCGACAACAATGTGCCACTTTTCATTTGAATTTATCTCATTTACGTCTTATACATAGTTCATATTAACACAGTGAATTTATAGGTACGTGAGAATATGATTGTGATGAAAGATGGCAAACGTGATCCGTATTCGATTCCCGATGGAGTCACTACCGATTTTCACGTATAGGAAACGTGGTGAATGCTGTAATTGGATGGCGTATGCTTTTTCGTTCCTTCGTTGCTCTAAGCTCTCCTTTCTTCACACTTATTAGCGCTTAAGGGCGCGGTTCTCCTCAGTTTTCAACGTCTTTTTATATTTTTATATATTTGTACCAGATATTTTTTTCTTATTTTAGACATAAATTGTGATTAAATCTTCCTCTTAGGAAATTTTTGTATCTCTCATAATATTTGCGTAATGAATCGCAAACGTCAAAATTTGCACTTTACGGTTTATGTACGCCACTAAAACCAACTGACATAACAAACAGAAAAAATTCACAGTGTATACCAATGTTGTATGCTATGACTTAGCACATATACAAAAAAGAATATTTTTGTATTTTTAAAAAATTTTTGAAATTTTTTAATTTTCATTTTAAAATTCAGCGCTTTTTATTTTTAAAAAAATATTTAATTTTTTGTTTTTATGTATGTCAAATCATACCGTACAACATTGTTATACACTGTGAATTTTTTCGGTTTGTTATGTCGGTTGGTTTTAGTGGCGTACATAAAACCGTAAAGTGCAAATGTTGACGTTAACGACTCATTACGCAAAAACTATTAGAGATACACAAATTTCCTAAGAGGAAGATTTTATCACAATTTATGTCTAAAATAAGAAAATAATATATGGTACAAATATAAAAATAAAAAAAGACGTTGAAATCTTAGGTGAACCGCGCCCTTAAGATTTCCAAACGTAGACCATTAACTCTCTATCCAACCACGATATAAAAAAAATGTATCAACCTGGTTTCAAACTCAATGATTCTGTTATTAGCTTAATTATCAGCGTGTAATTTTACATGTTGGCTGCATTTTTTTATATTTTATTTCCGAACGCGTGGCTTTATGCGTGATTCTGAGTTTCTTTTCTCTTGGGTTTTGGTCGCATATAGGGTCAACTGACCACATTGTGCGATGTACCTCAATATCGTGATAAACATCCTAGAAGGATTTACCAAATTAGGAAGTCTCTGTGCTCCGAGTTCACTAGTTTACCAACAGAGAGCAGTCGTTTTTGTGTAGTTTTGCTATTTCATATAAGATTACAATTACTTCTGTTAGAAGCCTTAGTATTACGAAATAGGGTAGATTTAGGCTATACATTTTTAGAAACTTGTAAATTAAGGCCATGCTCTTTAGTATGTAATGTTTCGCGATAGTTTTTTTTTTTAAGCTTAAACGAGAGCAGATATTAAAAATCTGTCTGGTAGTTATGTTTAAAAACGTTTTTTTTCGCGATAGCTACTTTTTTCAAAGCAAGAAATTTTACTGTTTGGACTAAAAAGTCAATTAACCAGAATTTCGCTAATTACGTAATTAGTTTGAACCGTAATATTTACTGCCTTGAAAAAATATGCCAACATGGAGAAGACTATTTTAAACCAAACTGCCAGACAGATGGTTGATATCTGCTGTCGTTTAGGCGTAAAAAATGAATATCGCTGATAATGCAGAATCTAGAGAGCATGGTCTTAAGACAACAACATTTTAATCCAGAATAGAGAATCACTCTTTACAGCCTGGATGTCTAGTACTACTTTTTTCTTAGTTTAACATGAATTGTATGATAGTTGTTGCTCCTTGATTATCGCTGTTCATGGAGAGAAGTACGTTTATTTGTAGTCGACTTGTGGTCCATCGATACGTGCTATGAATTTATTTAATATTTGGAGACACTGTACTTTCAATTTACTAGTACAATTTATGTTGCATGATGTGTATTTGAAATAATTTGTATAACGGTTCTCGGAATTAAGCTTTGCAGAAAAAATATTTTACGACTAATTAAAAATATGTTAAAATTAATGTGTTTTTTACTTCATGAAGTAATTAAAGGTTGGGTGTTACTGACAAATTCAGAAATGTGAGATAATATTCGAAGTAATCCGTAGACTATAAAATAAGTATCAAATTGTTTTGTCACAAAAATTTCAAAACATAGATTCACTCTAAGTAAAGACAGGTGAAATGAGCAATGTAAGTGGTTGGAGCTGATAAGAAAACATTTTATTTTAATTCTCTTCTCAGACCATTCGCCTCCCACCAAGGCGATGCGGGTTCAATTCCCAGCGGGGTCGGTCCCCGGATTTTCGCATGTGAGAATCGTGCCGGACGATTCCATTGGTCGGCGGGTTATCTCGGGGATCTCTCTTTTCCCCCGCCCCTTCATTCCGGTGCTGCACCATACTCACCTCATGCCACCCCTTCACCAGCGCTAAAGAACTCGATGCTAAACGCTGATCAAAAACTTTCGCTCACTCACTCATTCTTTTCCTCTTTAATTGAGGCGCTCAGTGCCAAACGATCCTAAGTGCCAAATTTTATTATCGGGTTCTTTTGTCATTTGCTGTCAACCAGTTTTGTGGTTTGCACTCTATGACCTCAGAAAATATCAGCAAAAAAACTATCCACGACACTTTTTGTGAGAAGTGGTATTGAATTTCTCATGACATTTGACGCCAGTTTTCTACAGTTCTTTGTAATGACACTTAAGCTCATTTGACACTGAGCGCCTCAATTGTAATGTGATGTAAAACATTTGGTCTGTAGTGGAGGTTCTAAAAGTGTGCGCTAACTTATATCATCTTCACAAGTTCCTCATAAATACAATTGCAGCAACACATGTTTTGTAATAACACGTAATTTGAAGCAAGCAACGACAGTGGGAACGCTAACGGTCACCAGGAACAACTGAACTATTTTTCTGGTCTCCATGCATCATTGATATCATGCCTCGAACAGACAATTAAAATTATTTAAAGCAGCTGTAAATTTCTGTGTTACTATCGTGTTTAATACCGATGGGAGTTTTTTTTTTCAGTTATAAGGTGGTACGTGCTTGGTTTCTCAGAGGGCAAATGGATCTCCTACTGGCAATGTGTTGAAGAAACTGGCAGTCGTAAGTTGAGAATGTAGAATATATATTCTGTAAACGATGTAATATAATGTATGTATGTGTGTGTGTTACGTGTTTGGGTGCACGTTTTTAGTGTTGACCAATTTATGACAATTCTGTTTGGTACTGAATTTTTTTTGTATTAAATTATTTTACAATTTCACTTGTTTAAGTTTCAATGATTTGTAACACTACACTTTTTTCTACTCACGCGTATGATTCTATACTTCAATCCATTATAATTACTTGCATTGAAATGTATTTTAAGACAGTTCAAAGTCCATTCATGAATCCATAAAAATAATGTATAGCAATATTTTTTCAGTAAGTGTCGATCAGCTGAAATATTTTGCATGTATAAGTGGCAAGGATATTCTTAAATGAGCAGTCTTAACCATAACACTGGTTAGTTACATGCTTCGGGAACATCGTTTTAAATGTTCATGATATACGGCACGATGAACGTAGGGAATATAGAAATGGAATTATTGAGTAGTATAAGATACATATAACAAAAAACTGTAAACTATGGGTTCGTGTTGAAAATATACAAATCGACTCGCCTGTCTCGGGGTACTTTTATTCGTTTTAGTAATACCAAAGTTACTAATTAAGTACCGTATAAAGAAGATGAATTTCAGGAGTCAGCCGTGTGCTTAAAATATCTGAACAGAGACTCGTCTAAATAACTATTGACTTGATACCATAATAAATTAAATAAATCTACCCCACGTGTTTACCGCTCTTCAAACAGGAGTGGAAAAATTCTACATGTAAAAAATTATACGTTTTCCTCTCTCAACAAAAGCATAAAATCTAATAGAATACGAGAGCTGTAGCAAGTAAATATTTCGTTCATTGCTGAGTCTGTGTTATGCTTCCTTACCTTGCAGAAAAATCCTTCGTCCTGAAGAAGAAAGGCGTAGATCTCTCGTCTGACGAGTTAGCGATTGCTCAGGCTGCCAGACCTAACTCTCCTGACTACTACGGCACTGAAGATTATACCAACTGCTGAATATTTAGATGCAGCTTCCCACACAAGAACATCAACAAACCATTCAGTCATTTCCCTGTTCACCAAGCGCAGTGTGTCAGTTAACAATGAATCTCGGCTCTGCGTTATAGTGTTTTCCTTACGTTTTCTTTCATCTTTACAAGTAGCATTTAACTGCTTTCGAATATTAAGACATTTTCAGTAAACACTGCCTTCACGGTTAACACATGTACAGTGTTCTGCTACTCGGGTTTACTGTCAATAAACCGATTAATTTAACTGTTTCGCATTTCATTGAAGATTTGTTTAAAAAATACAGTTAACCAGAAAACTGATTATACTTCTTCTGATACTGATCAAATATATTTATTTGGCTATGTTATAATTTTTCTGTTATTACAGGAGAGCAACGATTTTAAAACGAGTCTAGTCTGGACAATATGAATGACTACGTTTCAATGAAGTTTACGAAACTGTTGAGTAGAGTAAAACATAAACATCGAAATTGTTATGTTGTTACTTCATTTATGTTAACATCCACTTTTCGTTGCTACTTTGCAATTAACGTATACAAAGTGATTGAAAGACACATAAGTTTTGCTATGAACATAAAATGCTGTTCTTGTATTGAGAATACCTAATGAAACAATCAAAAGTATGTTTATATATAACATATCTTCCAGAAATAAATAACTGAAACAATGTTAAATATTTTACGTTATTATTTCAGCTTAAATATAAGTATTATTTTGGTACTTACGACCTGAGTAATTTTGGGAGTAATACATGTAAAACCTTTTCAGTAATTTAAGTTGTCCACTGATGTTGCCCTTTTTTATATTCTCTGGTAAATTATTAAACATGACTGCTGCCATGTTATTAATACTTTTAAATACATAACATGAGATAACTTATTGTAAGTTCTCATGTTTTTGAATTTTGATTCCAAATAGTTGTGAATACAACGAAGTTACGTTCTTGTAAAATAATGTCTTATTACAAAATGAAAATTACTTACTTATTTAAAAGTTTTAACTAATTTTTCTCATTCTTCACATATGTTGTAAAAAAAAGGTAAAACAGTTTTGTCACATTTATTACGAACGAAAAGAAAAATGTTTTGAGTTTTGTGTTACATATTTACATGAGATCATTTGTGAACTTTTATTCAAAATATTGATTTTGTGGTTTAATATAAACCAAATATTTCTAAATATATACACTGAAATTCGAAAATTTTGAAGAAGTACCTAATGAAAGTGTATAACTTATATTATATCAAATCGTTGTTTTGAAATATTATTTAAGGTTTTCCAACATGGATTTGGTTCATATTGGGTCAGTACAATCAGGTAATACGAAAAACTGTAATTGATAGCCAAATTAATGTAATTTCCGTATTGGCATAGTATGACGCATCGCATAAAAAGATATTTGATAATAGCTATGAATTTAAAGGTTTTGCGTGTAGTCCCCATCAAAACGTACATACGTATATACAGAAAAGCAGTTTGGTTCGTTTAATGTGACATTGATCTTTGCCTGTCCTAACATCGAGAAGAACTACCATAATGGCCGTTTTACCTATCAAATACTGACGAAAATGGACGAACACAGGAGATAAGCAGTATAATTGAACGTAATGGATATTATCGATAACAATTAAAATAACAGTAACGATTCAAATAGAATCTATTCACAGAAACAAACCCCCACTCTACCGTCGTATCATGCTGAAATCAGCAGTATGGCCGGGATTACGATGCCTTGACGTTACCTTCGCTTTAACTTTCACGTAAGCAAGAAACACCTTGACAAACGTACTTGAACGCGCCCTTTCACGATCGCGTCACTTTATACTTACGTTCACTTTAACGTAACGAAAAGCTTGTCGATGTCAAATATTTAAGTTAAAGTGGTACGTGTAGTTATACCTCGTGATCGCCTGGGCCAATCACATTTCGGAGGAGTTAATATCTTCCATTGTGTCATGTTATCTTTGACTATTAATTTCAATGCTCTCTCACGACGTGTTTCGGTGCCTGCTTGCAGCTTACGTGAAGGATCGTAATATGGCCCCTCGATTGATTACGTATTTCATACACGTGAACGTGATAAAGTGGTAAGGGATACGTGAACGTGAAGTTATCGTAATCCCGGCCTAACAGTGTGTCTACTATTCGAAATGCCTATAAATACTTAAAGTGAAAACAACATTTACTACGTAATGTAAACAAATTTTAAAATAATTTTGGTACAAGAATCTCCAGATAAAATGAGCACTTTAAAATAATTTTGGTACAAGAATCTCGAGCGCTCAATACATAAATAATGTATTTCTGATTGTGTTTCACTGCTAGTTCTTACGAATATTATAGTGTAATTACGTTGTCTATTCGAACAAGCTGTTATGGATTGTTTAGACACTCATGAAAATTCAATCAACCAGAATTATTTGGGATTGAAGAACAACAAATAATCTTGAAAATATTTCGTGTTTATTATGTTTTCTACTTTGTAAAGTTTTACTTGTTTGTTTTGAAAATATTGTAATGATGAATGAATGATTTAGTGTACATCAAGTATTGAAACTCAATATTTGTATTACAACAACAAATTGTAATTATTCTTGCGTTATTAAATTTGTAAGACTTAGTATGTTTAGCTACACTTTCATACATTAAAGGTGCGCCTACTTGATATGTATCATGTCACTCTACATGTCCTACAAAAAACAACAAATTAATACTAAGTTACATTAACTTTCAAGGAATTAGTTAAATACGGAACTTAACAAAAAAACTTACGCTTATTTGAATAGCAAAGAATGACACGTAGAATTCTCTAGGGGATATATAAATAATTTTTTCCTCTTTATATCAGTACCCTAACGTAAATAAAAACTATTATTCTAAATTAACGACTGGTAAGTCGTCAAATTTGCCACTGATTTTTTTTACCGCTCTCGCGATATTCAATTCGGTTCAAAACAGACTTATTTTGAACATATAATCACCTTTAATGTTTGCATATGACTTGAAACACACATTCAATCACCAACAAAAACCATTTAACTATTTCACTACTTACTACGCCTAATGTAAATCGTGCGTTTTTAAAATGTTATTTATGCATTAATTTTTTAACTAAGATGCTGCGAAAAACAAAATGGCAATATTTTAAATTTGCACACGTCTTCTATGGTGTCACAACCAGCTTGACGCAGCGACAACCCGGCGGAAATAGCCAATCAGCAGCGAGGTCTCTGTGAATGGAGAGGCGTTGTATAAATTGGCTGGGCTCGACACTGTAAATGTACTGTGCTACTGCTCTTCCGTCTAACATGGCCGTCATCTCCGCTGTTGTTCTGGCGCTTGTCACTGGAATCTTCGGTGCTTGTCCGGATACGCCGGCCCTTGAAAACTTCGACAGAACTAAGGTAAGGTACTAAAACCGTACTCAATCTCCCCGTTCATTAACTGCTAGTAAAATGTTTGCGTACGTATATCATTGTTCCGTCAAACGAAAAATATAAATAAAATAAATTGTTGCACTACAATTTATAACTGACTACAATTCTTTATTATAAAAAATGGTATTGTAAAACTGTTTCACATTGAACGATATTAATGTTCAATAACTATAACTGTGTAAAAAATATGGGAAGATCCTACTCGAAAACAAGACCTCAGAACAGTCCTCATGAGAGGAAAATATTCTCTTACAACGGCATATGTGTGTGCAGGGAAAATATACATATACATTTTTTTTCTAAATTTAAAATTGAGTCCGTGTGTGATCATTATTCAGTAGCCATGGAACCGTCTCTCTGAGATAAGTAATAAATTGCCACCAAGAAGTAACAAGGAATAACAGTCAAGTGTCTTTATCGCAACAAAATGAACAATGATTGTGGCGTGCATCCATTTTTGAAAGCCACTTTCTTTCTCATTTCAGCTTCGCCTGTTCTTGCGAAAAGAACATTTCTTATAATCACGAGATATATTACACGAACATTTCTCATAAGCCAGATTAAATTAACATGCCACTAAAAACAACTCACACTTCATCTCAGAGCGCACGATGATACAGGTATTTCTGTATGAAATGTTGATTTCAATCAATATTTCAAATTTTCTTACGAAAGTGTTACTTAACTGCCAATTATGTAATTCAAATATTATACAATATAAACTGCTAACTAAGCAGATATTTAGAATTATATGCATATCTAAATGTCTGCTGATAACACGGAAAAAACAAATATATCTCCGCTTCATATAAACCTGTTATTCCTTTGCAAACCCAACTGAATAGGACCCCCAACTTTCCCGGATTTTCTCTTAATGCAAAGCTCTGTACTCATATATATTTGAGTCCGTGTTCATTTGTACAACGTTTTTACAAAAACAAACCGTATGTCACTTTAAAAATTCCTCAGTTTTGTGACTTCTACAGCAAAGTCTCAGTTTGCCAAAGAACTGTGAGTGAATTGAGAGGTACACGAGAATTGAAACCATTTAAATACTGGGTAACCTTCGTTTGAGAATCAAAAATCTATTCTTGCAAAAGTGGAAAAAAAAGTTTGTATGCATGTATGTATATATATATATATATATATATATATATATATATATATATATATATATACACTAACGTTTGTCATCAGTACTGACTCAGGATTCTGTCTTTCTCAGCTGGTTGGAAAATGGATGACAATCACGTGGCCCAACGTATCCCCCCTCTTGTACAATTGCGTGGTAGAGACATTCACTATTGATGGGAACAACACTGACTACAAATTCGTGCTGGATGACATTATGTGAGTATTATACATGTCACTTCTCAAAACCTGTGAACAAGTAATAACAGCGCCTCGAAATTAATGTTTACGTTGCTTTAACCAAAATTCAGCAGTGATTGCATGAGCTTAATTTCACGCCAAGCTTTGCGCATTGTGTTTGTCCCTTCAGCAAACTTTGTGACTGACGTCTTCAGAGTCAGAAAGTAGATTTATTTTAAATCAAGTAGGACGTCAGTGAACTGTTACAGTAAATGTTGGATAAAGTTAAAGAAGAGAAATATAATTATATTTTAGTAATGTATCAAAATACAAATAACCTAATCGCACCATTAATTAACGTCAATGGTTTACATGTTAAAAAACCGATACCTTCAGCACTGTAGAGTAATGGAATATGCATGGGTCATAACAATATGCCTTGCCGATATAAACAATTGTTTACTGTTGTTTATTAGTTCCTAATCAGCAAACATTATATTTCAATACATAGATTAACAAATATATTTGCCGAATTCAAAAGAAATTAGCTGCAAATTTCTGTACGTAACTTCTTAAGTCCTAACTGTCAAAAAATTTGAAAATAAATTCCAGTTCGACATATTTGGTTTTAAAGTCTAGGCTCAAGTGTATCATGTGAGCTGTGAAAACTTTACTGTTTTGTTTATCCTTAAATTTAAAAAAAAAGTACAACATGCTGTACCTTTCCGTGTTAAATCATTCTAGCATATTTAGTACATTTTACTTGTATTTGCCACGAAACTAAATAAATCACATCTAAACTCGACCAAGAAATAAGTTACATTTATTTTAATTTAAAGCAATAATATATACACCAATAACTGTTTTAAAATAAAAATTATCTTCTTTCTACCGCACAGTTTAATATTGACCTCGGTCTATGAAGATAACGTCTTGATACGGAGGAATAAAATGTGATTAGTGTTTTGTCGCAGCGCTAGTAGTATTTTAGTGGAAGATTTGCTGTTTTGTATTTGGCTTAGCATGTTTGCACAGCTTAAAATGTGTAGTTGTTATTGGAATTACCTGTATTATAGAGAAAAATTAAAAAACCGAAGAATGTATACGCAATTATGTATTGGAACAAATTTTCAACCGTAAAATGTAATTTTTCAATTTTTTACATATTTACACACATTGCAACGATTCTAAACTTTTATAGGGCAGGAAAGAATAGATTTTATTCGAATTTGTTTACTAAAACAATACACTGTAAAAATTGTTTTTACTGCGTACAGCAATATCCTTTGTATTTTAACACGAGTGCAAACACTTCTCTTGTAAAATAATTTGCTTATTAAAAATAACAAGAGATGCTTTTGTAACATAGCTGTAGGAAAATTTGTTTTCTTCATATATTTTAACGATAAATAAGTGTTTTTAACCTTCATGCATACATACTGTGATGTTCTTTGTTTAGTATGGAAGAGATTAAAACTTTTACTCTATTTATGCTCATTAATTAAAGTCATTTAACATATTTAGTACACTTTAAAAGCATTTGTAAATTTACAGAGATTTTCTTTGTAAATTTACAAATCCTTGTACAAGTACAAACATTTTTGTAAATGGGCAAATCTTTTTCTTGCAAAATTATTTGTTTATGAAGTAACAAGGGCTTTCTTTCTAAAAAAAAAATTCGGAAAGGTTTGTATTCCACCAAAATCACAGGTTCCCCGGAGATTACGTAGATATAAAAAAATCACATTCTCTGGAAATAACTTTTTTGGAAGAAAGTTTTTTTTTAATGTTGATTGCATACAACAAACTTAAAAAAAATCAATAAATGTACGCTGAAAGTATATTAAAAAAAGAACTCTCTACTTCGATATCATGGTGGTCTAGGGGTATCATGCGTAAAAAGGTATGAGCGTAGATACGGATTCGAATCTGCGTGCTCATGAATATTTTTTTAAAAAAATTTTTATATAAAATATAATTACTCAAAATTTATTTCAAAAATATGTTAAGTATTACTATTAAAGTAAAGCGGTTATTTACAATTTATTTTTTCCTTATTGCAAGAATATTTACAATGCTATAGCTTGTAATTTTACAAACACATATTTTTTAATTTATTGGAAGGACAACCATTGTAGTTTTACAAGGATTTTCTTTGGCAAATGGGTTTACAAAGACTATCTCTGTAAAAGTACAAAAAAAATTTCACAGTTTAGTAAATAATAATTTTCAGACGACTATTATAAACAGTTACACGCGCACATGCCAACGCATTTATGGATACGAAACATTTATCTACAATATCGGCTTACCATATTTTATATAAATAGAAGTAAAAATTGTAAGCCCCGCCAGATGTAAACAAGGCAAATCTTGCACTAAATAACTACTAGCGTTCTGCGACAAAAAGCTAGTCACTTTCTCTTGCTAGAGAGTGTTACGTTGTGTCAGGACCGCTTCCTCTTAGACCGTGATATTGACTGTGTATGCGCACGTCATGAAGTTATTGATCTAAACCTTAGAACTGAAAAATGTTCCAATAATATATTTTCGTGTAACTCAGAGTTACGCCACAAGCTACCGTACGGTTTTTCAGGAGCATCGTTTGAGTCATCTTCATTTACTCCATGCATTGTCAAAGAGTTAAAAACAAGTACTTCATATATATTTTTATTTTATGATGTTCTCATTCCAGGCTAGGAACCACATACACCCTTACTGGAACCCTCCGCCAGATAGGTAGCAGCGGCAAATTCAACGGCACGAGAGAACCCGGGGACTTCAGTGAGTACAAATAATAAAAGTACAGTCACAGTGGTTATTCAGCGACAACATTGTGAAACTATTCATCTTTAGCCTACTTTCCCAAGGAAAAAGTAGGCTTATGAGATCACCTTTCTGCCTGCGTATCTGTGTGTTTGTAGGTGTGTGTGGGTGTGTGTGTGTGTTGTGTTGGTGTGTGTCCGCGTGTGTGTGTGTCCCCCTTAAAAACGTTTGAACCAGTTGACCGAATTTCTTCAAACTTTGTACGCATATGGTTCTTTGTAATCTAAATTGACATTTTTTTTTTATATTTCGTTTACGTAATTTTAGTATTTTCAAAATGGCGACCATTTTAATATTTTTTTTTTTTTTTTTTTCAAATAAGATATCTAAGGAACCGTACTTTAGAATTTCAAAAACTTGGTACACATAAACTACATGCAAAGTTGACTTGACTTTTGTGTATTTCGCTCCTTCTAAGTGCAAATTTTCAAAAAAGTAGCCATTTTTATACTTTTAGCACAGTACAACATAGCTTAGTAAGTATTTTTCAGAACTTACCCAAACTTGTTACACACATACTACATACAATGCTGACTTGAATATTATGCATTTCGTTCATACTGTTTGTTTCCAAAATTCAAAATGGTGGCCATTTAAAATTTTTTAGCTTAGTAACTTTTAGAATATATTTTTCAGAATTTCTCAAAGTGTGGGACACGTATTACTACATACTATGCTGACTTGAATATTGTGTATTTTGTATATCCTGTGATCTTATTTTTATAATGGAAATCATTTTTGTATTTTAAGCATAGTATTACATACCTTAGAAAATATTTTTCAGAACTTCAAGAAACTTGGTACATGTATCCTACATACAAAACTGACTTGAATATTGTGAATTTTGTTCTTCTTGTGTGTATATTTTCAAAATGGCGGCCATTTTATAATTTGTATCATAGTGTTACATATCTTCGTAAATAATTTTCAGAATTTCAACAAAACTTGGTACACTTATACTACATACAAAGCTGAATTGAATATAATGCATATAGTTCATTCTTGGTTGCCTTATTTTCAACATGGTGGCAATTTTATATTTTTAGCCAAGTATCACATATCTTAGGAAATATTTTTCAGGATTGCACCAAACTTTGACTTTACTGTTGTTTATTTAGCTCTGCTTGTATATACATTTTTTAATGGCGGACATTTTTAATTTTTAGCTCAGTTGCACATCTTAGGAAACATTTTTTCAGAATTTCGCCGAAGTTAATACATGTATACAACATACAAAGCTAATTTGATTTCCGTGTATTTCGTTCATCTTGCATTCATATTTTTTTATATTTCGACGATGATGGGAAGTTTTATATTTTTAGCATAGTTTTCCACACTTCGTAAACATTTTTTTTTTTTTTTTTTCAGATTTTCGCAAAACTTGGTACGCTTATACTACATATACAACCGAATTGACTTTTATGTACTTCGCTCATCCTGTGTTCATATTTTCGTAACTGTGGCCATTTTATATTTTTCTCAAAGTCTAACATAGCTTAGGAAATATTTTTCAGAATTTTACCAAACTTGGTACACATATACTACACACAAAGTTGATTTTAATATTGTTTGTTTATTTTATCCTGTCGTCATATTATCAAAATGAAGGCCCTATTTATAATTTCTTAGCATAGTAATACATATTTTAGGGTACGTTATTTTTAGAATTTCATCAAACTTGGTAAACATATACTGCATACAACCTGCCTTGACTTTAGTATATTTCGTTTATCCATCTGTAATATACTGAAAACGGCGGCTTTTTTAGTTATCTTTATAATAGAAAGACATCTTAGATGAATTTTTACCTAATTGATTAAACTGGTTACTGGCATATTACTTAGCAAGCTGACCTATCTTTAGTAAATTTTGTTTATCATACGTCTAAATCAATAATATTATTTAATGTTCTTAGATTACGTAAACGATTTTAACTTTCAAGGTTAATTTGCACACACTTTGAGGAAAGTAGACTTATAAGTTATGCTGGTAACTTCTTTTTAATTATTCTAATTAGCGTGACATTCTTATTTCCAATATTTAACCCAGTAAATTTATAAGCACAAAATATTGTTTTAATGAAAGCTGAACAAGGGTATTCCTGGTTTGGTTCCCGTAAGTGTCGTTCCCTATTTTCACGTGTGGGAAACGTGGCGACGGGCCCATTGAGTGGCGGGTTTTCTCGGAGTTCTACCATTTCTCGCGTCTTGTATTCCTTCGTTTCTCTATGATTCCCTCGCTTCGCCCTTACAGGCGCTTCGTATTTCGAAGCATGGACTAAAACTCTCCCTTTAACCACGATTTAAAAAAATATGCAGCGCCGACCAGTTTTCACACGCGATCATTCTATTAACGTAACGTCATGTAATTTTACACGTTTGGCTGCATTTTTACCAAACTATGTTTTATTTTCAAACAAATAGTTTTATGCGTAGTAATAATTTTTTGTTCTTTAATTTTGGTAAATGTACTTAATTTTCATACATAGTAAAAGATAATAACATTTTAATCCAGAATCGACTTTTAGTTCCTAAAGTTTGGTTGTCTAGTACTACTTTTATTGGTTTGTCAAGGCGACGAGCGCATTTATGTGCACACCGTTTGCTGTCCATGCATAAATTCTAGGTACTTATTTTTGAAACTATGAGACTTTGAACATTTTATTTATTAAACATTTATCAGTTCCGATAAATGTATTTGAAATAAAAAAAAATGTTGTTTGAATTTATCTTCCTAGGACGCATATTTTTATGACAATTTAAAAAGAGCATTTGTTATGATCAACATGTTCTCAGATAGCAGTTTAGAACTTGGTATTACAAACATATTTGACAGAATGAAATCATTTTTGTTAATTATGCGTACATTACAAAACAAGTACTAAATAATTTGGTCACAACGTTTACCTAACATCTGTTTTCTCTTGGCAAATACAGACAGCTGAAATCACTAATATAAGGGGCTGCAGCTATTAAGTAAACATTTTATATTCATTCTCTTTCAATATAATGCGGTATAAAATACAAGATCTGTAGTGGACGTGATAATAGCGTCCGTAAATGTCTACAAGTCCTCACAAATACTAAAAAAACAGTCGCTTCTACCAACTTCTTGTACGATCACGTAAATTCAAGCATGCGATACAGCGGCCTCTCAATCTGCCACCATATTTAACTTAACTATTTTTCTGGTATCCATACATCAGTGTTCTTAATAGCTGTTGACACAATTCCTTGAATAGGCAATGTGTACTAAAAGTTAGGTACAAATTTCAAACGTGTTACCTTTGTGTTTTATACCGATTTTTTTTTTCAGATATAAAGTGGTACATACATCATTTCTCAGAGGGAAAATGGCTTTCATACTGGCAGTGCATTGAAGAAACCGGCAGTCGTAAGTAGTAGAGAATATAAATTCTGTGTGTATGTGTATGTGGAGTGGGTTGTATTGGGTGTTCGTGTGGGTATGCACACATGCGCACACACACACACACAAATATATATATGTGTGTGTGTGTAGGTGTGTGTGTTACAATATTTACCAATTCAGGTAACTCTATGGCTATATTTGCACTGAACAATATTTTGAAGCTATAACACTTTACAGATTTATGGCTTGGTGCATGTTAGGTATTATATTTTTTTTAAACTTGGGATAGAATGTTCATTTAATTCCGCAATACATTTTTAAGTTGCATAATGTCTATGTCGATTAAAAATTGTTATAAATTTATTTACTTGAACTAAGCGCCCTCTAACAAATTTCTTTATGGTAACAACAAGAAGTCAAGTATTATATTTAACGTGGTTTATGGTACATATGTACTTGGATATTAGAAATTTTTGAGTTATGCGAATTAAAACTTAAAGTAAACCTTTCTGACACGTCGTAAAATAACTATAAAATGTTATTGTCACAAAATAGAAACATTTTGACTATCGTTCCACTCTAGGCAATTATAGGTAGGACATAATGTGAGTATTTGAAGAATTTAAGTTGAGATTATATTTTCATTCTCTCCATTACTGTTAATGATACACAGAAAAAAAAAATTTTGGTTGATTCAACTGTATACAACAATCTTTTAAAAATGACGCTAACATTGGTGCTTAGCTATCAAACATTGCATCGTTTGTATGCCTTAATATTAAAATTTGTTTTTTACTTGTTTTGTCACAGAAATCGATTTTAATACGTCCAGTATGCTATACGCTTTTGATAACACATGGTTACTAATTAGAATTCCATCCGAACCAAAAAAATATATTTGAATCAGGAGTTTGCAAAAGGTTCCAAGTCCAAGCGAGTAGATTATTGGGAAACAACAAAAAAACCTCTCATTGTGGATCTGAGAATGAAACAGGTTATTAATAATGGATAACTTGAAAGTATAGAGTGTGTGGTATAATATGAATCATAATTTACGTAAATACGCTTTTGTTTTTTTTATTTTTTATAAATTAAGAAAGTAAATGGACTTGGTGCCTTTTGCAAATGAAGTAACGTTGATTCTAACAATGTCATATAAAACATAACGTCTTGAGTAGATATTAGTGCAATTTTGGTATATTCTAGTGAAAAACTAATAATATGATACACGGAAACATATTTTTCAAACACACTACCACCTGGCACTTTATACCCACTATCAGAGAAAGCATATTGTCCTTGGTGTAGATTATTGTAACCTTGGCATATGCTAGTGAAAAAACAACTGAACAATACGGAAACAGATTCTTCAAAGACAATAATGTAAGTCATAAACAAAATAATGCACTGTTGGCACATTCATGGACATATATATTAGTCTGTGGCAGGCCAATATAGTATATTGCAGAATGTGACTGCGTGATCATGAACTGCAACAAATTACAAATGTCTTCAAGTTTTTATTTTTTAATTGGTGCAGTTCTAGTATTTAGGTAAGCATTACAACGGGTCTGAACTGTCCTGGGAGCAAAATATTAAAGGTATGGAGTTGTTCATGTACTTCAACAACTCCTTTCACATCAGATTTATAAACGAACTGGTAGTAACAGCATTGTTTAAAGCAGAACATCACAACGCCATTGTAATGTCCATATCATTTGTCATTGACAAAAGGGATCAAGTCCAGGACTTGGTACCCTTTGCAAGTTCCACATATATTTACTAGTCCATTTAACGTATTTCTTGTACAGGACTTTTTTTTTTTTTTTTTGTTACTGACTGCCAAGAGAATGCATTGGAGAATGGAAATCTCGTATAATCCGAATTTTCTCAAAAAGTGGACTTGGTACCTTTTACAAATTCCTGATTCATTTACAAACTGAATACTTGATATGTGTACGCGGGAAGAAAAAAAATATTCAAGACGACTTATTTTCTTTACAGTTACCTCCGCAATGTATTGCTGGAAAACAGGTGATTTACAAGCCGCTTTAGCTTTTAAAAGGTCAATAAATCTTGTAACGGCGTATCGCCACTTGGGTTTACACAGTAACTAACATGTTGCCATTTTGGCAACAACCGAATGTCATTCCGGCTTAGTTTGGCTTGCGTCCATGCGGTAGAGTGGCAACATATATGGTGTACTAGTTTGCGAAACTACGGTATCATCTACTTACATTCTTATATTCAACTTAATACTTAGGTTAAAAGTACGATACACTATAAACGTGTTACTACATTCAACGCGATACTTTGGTTACAAGTACGATACACCATAAACGTGTTGTTAAAGGCGCTCAATTCATTGAAATTGCAAGCACGGCGCAGAAAATTTGCGAATTCAACAAGACATAATTAAAATCAGTAAATTTTTGCCGCTTCTGTAAAACCGAAAATCCTTGCGATTTCCGTACATTTTACGGATGATCCGTAAAATTTTGTATTTCAGAGGTATATAAAAATGTAATTTAAACATACAGCTTATGTTGAACTTGCACCTTGCTGCTTATTTAAAAAGTCCGAAAAATTACATAACTTTGAGTTGGCATAAAAGATCTCCCACCTCCCTTTTTTCCAAACGCTATTTATATGTATTACTGATAGACATTTTACTCGGTCAAACGTGCTGATACGTGCAATTAACTGGCTTACAATTTCTGGAACATCTTATTTGCCACTCAAACATGGGATGACTAGCTTAGCACAATACATTCTCTGACTATTCAATATTTTCTGAGTGTGGCAACTCAGCAAAAAAAAACTACAAACAGGGTATTTACAAGGGCGCCCATAAGGAAGGGGGGCAGTGTGGGGCCTGTGGTTAGTTTAGGAGCTGAGGTTATTAGTTAAGAAGTTAGCAAGGTCCGTTACATTTTTTTTAACCTACGGTGAAATACTTAAATACCGGTACATGACATCTAAAAAAATCTCCGAACAAGTTACATGTATGTATATACAGAATGAGAAAGGTACAATTATTTGGTTTTAACGTTTATCATTTACACACTATTAATTAATTTTGTTGAAATGAAGGGTATTTTTCAATAAAATATTTGTTTTTATTGTATTTCAGTGGAAATAACGGTTAATTATGTGAAACCATAATCTTGTGCTCTACCACTTTGTATTGCACTAACAAGGAATAAGATTATCAGTAGCCCAACCTACAAATTATTTAACTATAAAATTCGCTAAGGCTTTTGATGATATAGAAAACTTACTCAATATCGCCCGTTTCCGTCACTGCGTCAAGATTACTAAGTGGATATACTGTGGTGTCTGTAACAATCACTGATGAAGGCTCGTCAGGTAGCTGTGTGGTTCTCGGGCCTTCGCATGTGTCGCCTTCGAGTGACGACGTAGCTTCACCATCACACAAAATGTCCTCCACACCCAATCTTTTCCTTTGAAGTCCTAATCTTGCAAGCCTATAAGTACAGTGACACGTTTCGTCACATAACTATATATTTAAACTAATATATCGAAGCACTAAACGCTAATTAGTATTACTCTTAGAATACTTTTTTTTACGAAATGGTAAAATTTTTTTTAAACAAATTGCGTAAGGCAAATATGTACATTACAGATTATAATTAAAGAGTTTTAAGGGGATCGTTTGTCAGTAACTAAATTATAGGTGATTCGGGATAAAGTGAGCACTCAAAAAAGCCCTGATTAATTTATATTTTATGCCAGTTTATATCTTTCCGCGGTATGTAAACGTAAACTTTGCCACGTGCTTTAATTTACATAGGCTTGTATAATGTTTACATCTACATTACACTGGGCTGAAAATGTTATCGACAGTATCTACTCATTAAATACATGGATATTGAATAAATGTATAACCAATAGTAATCTTAGTTATAAATACCTGCGCTTCCAAGCTAAGTGGCGAAAACCTAACTCTGATGCCACCTGTCGGTGAAATAATTAACTACGTCAGTGCGCGTGGCGCTAGACGCCGTTCGCTAACGACTGTTGAATTTGAACGGCCCGGATTAAATCACTTTCTACTGGCGCCGTTTAAGAAAACTTATACAGGCAGTAGTATATCAATATTATCATAAATAAATATTTTATAGTATATTAAATACGAAGAGGTCGGTTCCATTTGATGTTTTTTCAGTAATGTTGTATTTAAATATAAAATACACGGAACTACGTGCGATAATTCGCTGCCAGCTGTATAAGCAGTAATGTAATTGTTGTCTATGTTGAATTATATGCAGCAACGGCTAGTGATTTTTTTCAAAGGTTAAATCTTTAGTGCTCACTTTATTCCGAATGACCTATAATGATGTTATCCGTTTATGTCTGAAAATGTATTTTATTAAACATAACTCATTATTATGAGGATGAAAGTACGAATTTGTGACTGCTTTTGTAAACGATTAGTGTGTAGACAGCAATAAGAATCACAAACTCATTATATAAATCTTCTTTTCGATCGAAATCTTTCACTTAAAAACAAAAACATACTTCGATTGATTTAAAGAATAAACTTTGTTTATTTACATCGAAATTTTGCGTTTCTAATCAAAAGTTAATGTTGAAGCGACCCTGAATCAATTGTCGTCACTATCGCTAGGCGACGAAAACATGCGAAATATTTTATAAGTAGAAATTAATATTTTATAAAAATACAAACACTTAGTTTAGTACTGCGTTTATTAAGAGATGGAAAACTAATAAATCGTGTTCATAATTGCTACGTTACGTGAAACAATAGTGCATGTATGCATACTCATACAGAAAACCAAACCTTTGGCGAATACAGTCAATAGGCGCAGATCCTGCCGCTGCATTGACAAGACTCGTCACATGGCCCCGCACATAAAAGTCTAATAGGTTTAGGTTCGGTGAACGTGGGGGCTATACAACGGGACCAGATCGACCAATCCACTTGCGATCAAATGTTGCATCTAGCACAGCGCGTACATTACGAATAAAATGTGCTGGAGCTCCGTGGTGCATGAAACATATCCTTCTACGTACAAGCACAGGCACATTCTCTAAGAAGGGTGGTAAAGTATTTATGAGGAAGTTCCTGTACACTTCACCTGTTAGGAGAGGTGGCAATACATACTGCCCCACCAGGCAATCAGCCACAAACTCAGCCCACACATTGATCCGACATTGCTGCTGATGTCTACTACACACGGCCGCGTGTGGATTTTCGGCTGCCCATTGATGAGTGTTGTGAAAGTTAGTGATGCCATCCGTCCCAAACATTGCTTCATCTGTAAACAAAATGGATGACACAAAGGCTGCCATCTGACTTTGGCGAATGAACCACTGGCAGAATGTCAGTCACGCTGGAAAATCGACAGGCGCAAGGGCTTGCACAGGAGCTGTTGATGAAGTACCCTCCACACTGTTGTGTGGCTAACATTTAATGTTGCCCCCACATTCCTGACGCTGGCACCTTCATCGTCGTCAATGTTGTCAAGGATGCGCTCTTCTAGTCGAGGGGTACGACATGTAATGGGTCGCTCGCGATCACCTGTATTCGCATCCAATGTTCCTGTATAAGTCGGCGAAACAAGGAAGCAAACGTTTTATGCGTTGGCTCTGCTCTGTTTCTATATATTTCTCGCCATACAACCGCTTCGCTAGTCTACCGACACCATTGACACGACCATATATGAAAATCATGTTCGCTTTTTCACGATGCGAATAAACAGGCATTGTTGCAGTCTCCGCAGAAAACGTTTTTACAACGACGGTTACATAAACTTAAACCGCCATCGGTTGCACCCCTGACAACACTGTCTCAATACACGAGACTACAGTTGGCGTGGACACGTGAGTAGATAGGTTCTGGCAAAGGAGCCGGTGTTAGGCGCCCGCCCGAGTGAGGCAACCCCCGCCAAGTTGTGACGTCACGGCACCTGCCGCCATGTTGGATGACCTTGACCTTGAGTGTCGAATTTTCAAAATTTTCCAAAATTTCGAAAATTTCAAAAAAATTTCATTAAATTCAAAAATTCCAAAAAAAAATGCAAGAATTTCAAAAAATTCCGAAAAATCCCGAAAAAATCCGAAAAATTCCGAAAAAAATATTGCCTCCGTCTTGTTTACTATTTTGGTATACAAAGGTAAATATAGAATAAAAAATAGTAATGTATGAATTTGAAATAGCTGTTCTGGTATGGAAGCAGGCCAGTGACATGAGATTGGATGATGCTATTTGCACGGCTACGAGATGTTGTGTATATGTAATTGTTCGTTAAGCAGAAATAAAGTCATATCTGCGTATATATACTGTAGAAGAGTTTAATGAGCAGTTCGGACACTCTCAGACAGGACGTCGGAGAGTGAAGGTAGAGTTTTAGGGGGATGGGAGCATTTGTTGAGGGTAGTGTTGGTTGGTGCGGGGGTGTAGGGGTAGTATGATTAACATAAGAAGTATGAATATGAGAATATATGTCAGGTTCTTTGATGTAGTTGTGTACGCCATGATTGAAAGTAGTCGAATAATCTTACATATGTAACTGTCCAGAAAAATGTATTATTCTTAAAACGAATGATTGATTTTATCGGAAATTTAAATAAATGTAGTTAATTTTGTAGGAGTGTTAGTCTAGACGATGAAGGTCTTTAGGAAATAAAGTTAGGGTAGTTATGATAAAAATATTTTATCAGAAATTTTTTAATAATTGTGTGATTTTATTGGGAATCGATCGGATATAGCTAAGAAGGAAGTAATTATAAGGAGTAATGATAAATGACATTTAAATATAGTTTTAAAATTATTTTAACAATATTTAAAAATTTTCGATTAATTTTGAATTTGAAGATCAATACGAAATCTAAATCGATGGCCATTACTTCTCACGGGCGTCTAGCTGCTATGTGAAGACATATGTGACATGATATTTTAATGATACTTATAAAGGAAATAAACTATTTAGACGAAGGATAAGAAAGTGGCGGTAAAGTAGGGGAAAGGGAGTGGGGAATTCAGCACTTAACTAACAGCCAATTAAAATAAAGGAAGGGTAGGGTAAGGGGTGTGGTAGTTTGAGCAGGTATTAACACGAGTGTCAGTGAGAGAGGAAAGTAAGGAAAGGAGTGGGGGGATTCATCACGCTACTAACAGCCAATTAAAATATAGGAAAGTGATAGGGGAGGGAGGATAAATTAATATACATGTAAAAAGTGGTTGGGGGAGTCAGTGTGTCGGTGGAGCTCGTCCGGTCAAGATGTATCGGTAGTTGATTTATTTAAATAAATTTTTATAAAATACTTTTATTACATAGTTTGTAATAAAATTAATTTTATTAAAATTTTATTTATTAAATATGTGCGGGGTTATAATGGAATGCGAAATAGAAAACATTTTGGAGGCTACTGAATGAAACCCAAGGTGGCGGCCGGAAACAAGATGGAGGTAGTATTTTTTCGGAATTTTTCTGAATTTTTTCGGGATTTTGCGGATTTTTTTGGAATTTTTTAATTTTTTTGGAATTTTTGAATTTTTTGAAATTTTTTTGAAATTTTGACTTTTTTTAAATTTTTGAAATTTTGGAAAATTTTGGAAATTTGACACTCAAGGTCAAGGTGACGGTTAAAGGTAAAAGTCATCCAACATGGCGGCTGGGCCGTGACGTCACATGGTGGGGGGCGCCTCACTCGGGCGGGCGCCTCACTCCGGCTCCGTGCCAGAACAGCCAGAACATATCTACTCACGTGTTACACTGGACGTGTGACTGACATGAACCATGGTCTGTGTGCATGGAAGAATACGAACACAGGAGGCCTTATTAGATGTGCCACTGTGTGCCATCTGTGCTGCGTTTCGATACTGCTACATTGCATTCATAAACAGCTTGGTGTACATTACGTGTGTTAGCTTTGTCAGGCACGTCCATACGTTCACTACAACATTATGTTGATACCGTGTCACACCTTGATGGTCTAATGTAAACCATACGTATTGTTGTAATGTCTTGCATTATGTGCCATCCTTTTCAAGGTACCCCGCTGAGGGCAGGCCAAGTAATAAACGACGTCTTGTACGGTAATGTTCTCGTACTTCTTATGAATTGCCAAATACGTCAGAGTTGATGGACTACCGATACATTTCTAAAGAACTGTTTTGCAACCCTTAAGTGTCCTATTTCGGGTTACACATCACACAGTCTGTATGTCTGCGTCCATTTCACAAACCAAATGATACGATAATTGGTATCATACCAAATTTCGGCGGCACCCCATTCGTATGTGCAGCTACGCTAAACAGCATAGAGTAATGGCAATACTGTGTACATGTGAATTGTTGTACACTACATTCGCGATGGTGGACCTTCACCTTCAACAACATGTTTGTAACTTATGATACCTAACATTGTTATTGGCGCCCTGACGATACAGCTAAAGCTTCATTTGTGATTTGACAGAAAACGGTGCATCCTACACATTTACAACACAAGTGCCTTTATGTTCGAAAGATAACATTTCTCAATAAATCATCTCCAAATGTTCCAATATCCCGATGGTAACAAAGTTCTACGCCATCATAAGGGTGGTAGATATCAACCAGCAATTGCGGTAGGGTTGACGACCCAAATAGCATTAAGCAATGTAGTAAATATAGTTTTTTTTTTGTGTCAATTCGTTTATCCTTTGTCAGGAACATACGATTTTAAAATTCGATTTTAAAAGGCTCAACAGCCTTTATAAGGTTTAGGCGAAAAATGCGCTATATGTTTTCGTCTTATTTTTTTCGTGAGGAACACGCTTGTGGAGTTTGTCACCTTATTTAAGAAACGTCCTGTATATGTTTGTATATGGTCAATCAAGTAACTTATGTAATTGATTCAACAAAAAATTTTGTTGACTGAACAACATATGGAACGCGCCAAGTATTGGCTTTGTTGCCCTAACAATATGTATGTATAACTGGAATAAACTATTCTTTTGCGGTAACTATACCTGCCAGGTAACCAAATATTTGGTTGGGTTAAGCGGTTGTTTGGCCATATACAAACATATATACGGCTGAGTCAACCAAACATTTTTCTCTGTGTACGATGTTAAACACGTGTTCTGTAGTGGACGTTCTAAAAGTGCGCGCGAACTTCTTAAAACCTAACAAATGCCTCTTTAGTGCAATCACAAGAAATTATTTGTGTTAAAACAGATAAATTCTCTAGCATTATTTGCTCATTTTATTTGTAATGGCAACGCCAAAGTTTTCCAAATATAAATATTCACTGTCCAGGTATATGCTTTAAAAAACTACTAAAAAGAGACTCGCCGAAATTATTTACGTGATGGTGCCATCAGATATTTACTAAATCTATGACACGTCTCTACCGTCTTCACGGGATGTTATCCTGTGAGTAAAAAACTATAAATTTCAAATACTCTACATTTTCCTCAGTCAACAAAAGCATAAACCCTTAGGAGAATATGTCAGCTGCAGTTAGTAAATGTTTCTCTCAGTCCTAAGTCTGTGTTATGCTTCGTTTCATTACAGAGGAAACTGTCGTGCTGAAAAAGGCAGGCGCAGAGTTATTAGTTGAAGATTTTGAAGCTGCTCTGGCAACGGGACCAAATCCAACTGACGACTACGGCATTGGATATATTGGCGACTGCCCAAGTTCTTAGACACAACTTCTCATGCAAGACCATCTACAACCCAGTCAGCTATTACAATACAAACCTAGTACAGTATGTCAGTCTACAATAAATCTTGTATCTGCGTAACAGTGTTTTCTTTACGTCATTCCTTTTCTTTCGTCTTTACAAGTATCCTTTAACTTGCTACGAATTTAAACATTTTCACTGGTCAAGATTGCTACTTTTAGGGTTTACTGCCAGTTAAAAATTTTGTTTTGGTTTTTTTTCTGTTTCGCATCACATTGCATTCATTTTCAACATCAAATAACCAGAAAACACATTATACGTCTTCTGGTGCTGAGCAAAATATTTTTAATTGTTCGTTGCCAAATATTTTTGCTGTTTTTCTAGGATAGCTACGTTTTTTAAACAAGTCTTCTCTGGAGGATATGTTTGGTTTCGTATCAACGAAATTTACTAAACTGTTGATTAAAGACAGAAATAAGCATCAAATTTGTATGCAGTTATCTCATTTATGTAAACAGGCAGTCTTCGATCCTATAATTGAGTACGAAATTCCCTTATGTTGTATTGGTTTTTCAATCAGAAAATGTATTTGCTGTAAATGAGAATAAACAAAGGAACTATTAAATCCATGTTTTAGTTGGTTCATAACACAACATATCTTACAAAATTAAACAAAACATTTATATATTGTTGAATTTATTACGTTTTTCTGTCAACTTAAATATAAGTTTCGTAAAAATATTCATTAACTGAATACTTTGTAAAGGGATATATTAAAAATAGTTCTTATATATTTCAGATTTCAGATTATTTAAATGTTTTTAAATTATTTAGTAATTTATTTAAAAAAATTACATGACCTGTAATTCATAATTATTTATATATACTTCATGCACTCGCGCATAAATTTGTGGTGGGGGAAGGGGGAATGAGTGATAACTCATCCATCAAGACGCTTTGAATAATGACTGAAATTATAACAAAAATAATAACGATCCTATGGTGAACGGATAGCTTCTGATGATTTGTTTTTACAACATAAAATTTACTAGCCATTGTCCAAAAAAAATGTCATAAGAGCAAAATGTTGTGACAATGTCTAAAATAAGAAATAAGTATTATGTACAAACAAACGACAATGACAATTGATGTAGATTGTGTCCTAAAGTAAGAAACGCCGAGTAACTTGCAATTGTAGGACGTACTTTGATGCTATTATAGTGTGTCGATATTTTGTAAACTTAGACGCACACAAATTAACACTCAGCCAGACCTAGAAATCGAGCCTAGTACCGCTCGTACCACAAGCCTGCGTGCATCCAACTACGCTACGGAGGTTGACTGAACTAACATACCCGAATTAGCATACTCGTCGTACTACAAAAGTAGCTACACAACGTCATGAATTCTTCAATTTAAAAATATATAAATTTTTAAAATCATAAATGCATTATTACGTAGTGTATTACTGTCTGTACATCCAGCGTAATTTTGTATTGTCAATTTTTTCTTAGCTGTAGTGATCGTATAAGTGAATACTTGGCTTCAGCATACTGGAAAGCCAGCATTATGCTGTAACGAAGACAAATACATTTTTTCTGCGGCATCTGTAAAGATGAATTATATTTTTTAATTCAATAATAATTTTAACAATATCTGCCATTACTAAGATTGATTCGTACATGAAGTAGTGCAGATTAATCAGAGAAATCAAGTATGGTGCTGTAAAAAAAAAAACAATTTGCTCACTACCAGAAGCTTCAATGCAATTTTTTTTAAAAATAATACGCTCATAAATATCTGAATTAGTGAATGTTCGCTTATTCATGCCCACTTTATTTCTAGTATTTACATTACAAAGTAAATAAAGATGGCTGGAGCCATGTCTGAGGAGTGTGAGCGAAGGAAGTATTTCATAAATTGATAAATAATACGTTTTGATAAATTATTTATCTTTGTGGGAGTGAAGTGGGTGGAGTTTGAGCCCGACCGCCCTGACTGCAGCGCCAATAAAGTACAACATTCTCGGTAGCTTGGTTAACTGCAGCCAAACAACAAGGGAGTCAAGTTTCCAGGCGAGTGTCCAGACCTGTTATTCTACGGCCGTGGTAGTGGTGAAGTCTGGTTGATATGTAAACAACACACTACGCTTTAACCTAAAATTTGTTGTTTGCAGATAACTACCCACAGAAAAATTTTTATAAGTTACTTGGAGTGATTCAAGATTGTTTTATACGATTTACATGTTTGTCTGTCTTGATAAATATTGTATAAGCTTCTCACCTAAGCTTACTTGCTTTCTTATGCGTATACGATTTACAATAGTACCACTTAATTCCACAATAACTTGTACATGACTGGCCCGATCTACTTTATCACCGTAAGATATTTTGTATCTCGTTTTTTTTAATCATTTATTTGCTTAGTTTAACATTGTCGATATGCCTTTATAACATTTTTTTTTAAAACACTGTAACCTAGCCGGAAAATTAATGAGCATTAAATAATTTAGGAACTAGAGTAATTTTTTGGAATGGTGTGTGTTTATTATTAGGCCTACATATTCATTAGTAGGGGGTAGGAGTCGAATGCTTATATTTGGGGTCTAGTAACACTTCAAGTTTGACTTTACTAATTTGTTTAGCATAACATAGGGGTACAAATAAAACACAGTATTTGTTCTGCAATTAATGCTGTCAAAACCAATAGTACAGAACATATATTAAGCCAGACTTGTTTCAAATTAAATTTGTGACTATAAAGCGTAGGCAAACTCATATTATTTTCAGTGTGAGTATATGTATATATATATTTTTTTTTTCCAAGTCTATAAAGTGTTAACAGCACGGCAGCATTTGGTGCCCGGTAGCTTTACTGATGTGTACGTAATAAATATTAACACGTAACAAATAGTTCTGGTGGAACAGATAGAAAGGATAATGGTGTGATTTCTGATCACAAGGTCGACCAATCACGCTTACGTTAAAATGATCTTTACAGCAATATAAAGTGCATGTTACAGAAATATTGACGTCTTGGCTCGCTGCTTTTAACCGTCTCCCTCGCAACTTATCTTTCTTTGGGACGGAAAAAAATAGTTTGCTGGCAGAATTCACACTTGTGTTTGTACAACGAGGTACAAATGATCATTTATTGTTCGACATTTTGACGAAATGTTTAACTCTGCAGCACTATTAACCTAAGCGTCGTCCCACATTACCCGGTGTCGTCACCGAACTCGGATACGTCAGACGGCGGCCATGTTGTGATGTAGTGTTTTCACGGGAGTTTGAAAAGCGTAATTTTCGAATGACTATAATTATGTTAAATCGATAGCAAAATTTAAACTAAAACTTCAGGATGTCTTAAGTTTTCATGCTGCTTTTATTTAATTACTTGCTGAAAATTACTTTAGAAGCCCATTGTACCGTCTAGTACATTGAAAGATTGTGGAATTTAAAAATAATATTTTACCATCAACCAATACACCAAAAAACTCGTTAATATCAGTTTTTTTTTTCGAATTTTGTATAATTTGGTAATGATTTTATGATCATCCATCATAAAAATATATTCTGTCTTGTTATTACCTGAGTAAAATATTGTATCTTTCGAACTGTATTTTCCAACTAAACGAATAATGTTAAATATGTTCCTTTGGAAACAGTCTAAACCAAAAAATTAATCATAATTTTGTAATTTAGTATTTATTACTTCTACTTTTGAGTTAACTGATTGACTCAAATTGGGTAATTTATTAGTTATTTCTTTCGTAAAATAATATTTGGTGTGCATAATTTTCATATTGATTAGAATTTAACAATAATTTAATTGTGATTGATTCAAATTCTATAATTTTTTAGTTACTTCTGTATCAATTGTTATTTTGGTATTGTATAATTTATTACTTAATTCTTATTCAAAATTTATTAATTTATAATTTATTTCTGTATCAATTGTTAATTTAATTTCGTGTAATTTATAATTTAATTCTTTATCTAAATATAATTTGTTGACTACACTATTTTTATTAATATGATTAGCAACATTTACAAGCCTACGGTCGAGAATAGACATATAATTAGTCGTAAAATACGAGTTTTCTTTAAATGAAATAATTAAAACTTTAATTCTTTCATCAACATTCGTTTTTAAAGTATTATTACATTCTTATATTTTTAAGTTATCTGATTATGAACCATCATGTTCTTTAGTTCAAGATTTCTTTAATATATTCTAAATATACCTATTATTTATTAACAGAAAAATTATTTTGATAAGTTAATAATATGAGATAGATGGACTAGTACTATAACACATAAATGATCACACATAACATATTCAAAATGTTTTCTATCATCATTATAAGTTATATCACCTATAAGATATTCAACTAATTTACATATCGTAATGCCGCCACATTAATAACAAAAAAAAAATTATTATAGAAATATTTTCAATAGCAAACCCAATGTGTTCCAGATTTAATTTTTAAATACCTAAATTTATTATTCCACACTCTTTCTAAGTGGTGATTTAGGCAATTCAACTATCATAAATACACCACGAAATTTGTAATTTGTTATTTTTTAACAATTTTATTAATATCATAGTTACTTAGCGGAATTACTGTTTTATTTATACAGTTATTGTAATTTTTTAACACCTTTATTTTGTTTTCCAATTCCAAACTATGCCTACACTGTTCTTCCAAGTTCTTGATTTTTTTTTTGCTTTAATTACAGATGTAGAAAGAAACACCGCCAGTTAATGCACAAACAGCACCTAATGCTGCAAATATCAATGGTCAAAACTCACCTTTATGAGCTGTTGAACAATTTGAACAATTTCAAATTTTACATGTTTTGACAATTTTTTTTTTTCAGTTGTGGTTCAAAAATAGTTAAGTCATTCCTTTTCCAACATTTATTTACTTTGATTTACGCTCAAGTTGTTATTTCGTCAAAAAAGAATCAATATTGGAAATGTTTAGTTCTTCAACAGATAATTAAAATACAATGTTATTAACCTTCGTTTATATAATCAATTTTTATTAATTACCCATATAAATACCCCAGCCAAGTTTACGTTTAATATGCACAGCAGATCCAATAACACCCGTCCGTAATCTCATATGTAAATCTGCATCCGAAGCAAAAATGCTTTTAAATGTTTTTTTGTAACACTTCGTCAAAGTCATTCATCTACATTTTTATGATGATGATAAGCTATATCATGTTTCACTGCAACTGCATCCAATGAATCTATTGGTTTATCATGTATTTCTAATTTCTCTTTTATTATAGTTCCTAGCCCCAAAAAAGTGATATCCTAGTGCATGTAATTCAGATAGTAGAGAATGTATCATATGATTAAGTAAATCTTTACCATGATTATCTGATTCCCGGAAAGATTCTAAAATTTGTATTAGATATGGTATTCATTTTCTAATATTCACAACAAAATCAGAAAATCTATTACTAAGCATTTTCATTATTCCAACTTTATCATTCTAATTATTATTATTTGCAGCATATTCTTCGCCATAAATTACGAGAAGTCGATCAATAAGTTTCCTAACATCATCCATCCATATGTATTCTTTACGAAAATCATTATATTTTTAATAAGTGTTCCAGATATTGAAGATTTTGGTTATATTCGTTTTTTGGTGTATTTTTGGTCCTGATTTTGATGCGATTTTTTAAATAAAATTATCATAAATTTATTTAATTATATTCATCAACATTAAATGTATTTCCATGATCATATTTTTGATTCTTTGTTTAAAAAAATTACGAAGTCAGTTCCTTAAATCATATTCTTTATTTCTGACGAGACGATCATCACGTTTTGCTACTTTAGCATCACTAATAAAAAAATTTTGTCCCTCTCCTTACGAACCATGTTTTTACCGTTAATAACAATACATTTTTCGGAAAAGTCTTTACCTAATTAATAGTATAACTTTTTAACGGCTTAGTTCCCAAAATTTGTTGAGGCAAATCAGATTGTTTATAATTATCATCTAACGCTTCAATGCCCGTAGAAACATCAGAACGGTTATCATCATGTTCAATGTGGTGCTTATTGCTACTTTTTTAAACAAACAGTTCTCTTTCAAAGGATGTTTCTGTAGGTGTTTGAGGATAATCGAAAATACTTTTTCTAGCGACGGCCACCATCTTATTTACCATTTACCTACCAAATTTCCACAGTCATTTGTTTACATCTTTTGTAGCCCGCCATATTTAATCTTTTTTTAATTCCCTGCCAAAATAATCCTCTTGTCGATAACCACTCGTTAGATTAATCGATTAAATTTAGTTCTTGGAATAACTTTGGGCCGCCATTTTTCTTTCCTATTTACTCACTTACATTCGACTCCACCAGACTGCATACGTGTTTAAGGGCTAATAGTGTATGCTATATTATATGGACTCTCACCCCTATTACCGAAAATTTTTTTATGAATGCCTTCAGGAATCGAGAATGACCATTCTTGTCAAGTATGATACTTCACCATTGTATTTTTTTTTTTTATTCTGTGTAATAACAACTGCATGATTATTTCTTTCAATTAATTATTTATTACAATTAAGATATCACTTATGTTCAACAACCACCCTCCCCTTTTACCCAGGCTTGGGACCGGTAACACCACTATTGTAAAGTAGTGCAGGTAGGATTACAGTACCGAAACAAACAAACCACTATACACAGAATATATACATTGAAGAAACTAAAATAAACAAAAAAATCGGAACTCAACGCTAAAACTCACAAACCAAGAAAACTATACACAACAAAAAAAAATCATGTACACAATACAACTTAGAACAAAATATACACAGTCTATATATATATATATATATATATATATATATATATATATATATATATATATATATATACACACACACAGAAAGTTCAGATGGAAAAAATCTCTACGGAAATCAAATACGTACAATATTTACCCTCGGTAACCGTAGGGAAGTGTGCAGATACCATCTTCACATATTTGGCGCTTGTTGTCTTCCCATGACAGAGCCAGTTTGTTGGTGTATTCTGTATCGACATCATGCTTGTGAAACCAGATACTGTGTATGGCTGCACATTTTTGTGTCTGCTCAAATAAAATTGGCTTATAGTCGTTGAACATTATTTTATTTTTCACGACACACTTTTTCACACCCTTAGTTCGCTTGGAGACTTTACCATTATATATATATATATAAAACTGTACATTTTTGCCTGTAGCCCTAAAAATTCACTCGTCTCCTCCACACAACACTCGTCTTTGAATTTTCCCACCACCTTTTTGTTGATGTGGGAGTAGCATTGGTGATTAGGAGGGTATGAACTGGTGTCAAACTCCGATATGAAGGTAGGGTCTGCTGCCAAGTCACTGTAGAAATCAGCTTTCTGGATCTGGTAGACGAAGGAATCTGTGTCCATATATGCCAGCTGGAGTCTGTGTCTGTAACGAACCTGCATCATGTCGTAATGAAACCTATACATGAGGGTCTTGGAAAGCTTAAGGACTGTGAAACCATCGTAAATGGGCTTGTTTCATAAAAGGCAATGAGCACAGACATTAAATTTTGTTCATTAATTGCTTACAATTTTTGTTAAAGCAACGCACAAAGTTGTTTCGACGCGTTACCATTACTGACCATCAAAGGCTTGTTCACTTGTTGGTGCCACGGTAAATACTTACGTAATGTCATATTCCACGATTGTGTAGTCAATGTGGTTCCCATGAACAGTGAAGGTCTGCTCTCCGCACTTGTACAAGGAGGTATATTCCTTGGGCCACCACAGTGTCGTCCACGTTCCAGCCAACTTTAACCGACGAAACATCACATTAGTATTTATGAACGTCGGGTTACTCAGTATTTTTAATTGGTTGAGTTTTCACGTACTTCTCAAAATTCACTGACGGTCCAGTGGACTCTAAAAATCAGGCAAATTTAAGTTTATTGTACAAGCCATACAATGAAGGCATAAGTGGCATTACAGTAGTTTTTTCTTAATGTTGTATTCGTGGACACGGATACATATTTAGATGAGCAATGAGCGTTATATCAAGAGAAAGTCTATGAAGCACAAGGTGTTAAACTGAGTTCAGTTTGCAGGGGATTCGTAGGCTGGTTTGAAGAGTAGAAATTGATCTTGTCATATTTGTTTATACACTCAATATTACCAGCAAATATTAAAATATTAATATTCTTCCAAATATATCCGCTGAATCAGCAATTCATATTACTCACCAATAACGTATTAATTGCCAGCAAAAGGTACATTACTTTAACTAAGCTTGTGAAACATTGATTAACATTCGTGTAACACGTCTCGTGGTGATAAGAAATTTAGTAAATGGTCCGAATCTTCTCGCAAAAAAAAAAAAAAAAAAGGTTAAAATTAAATGAGAGTAAAAGTGGTATTAAAAATGGGTGCAAGTCACAGTCAAAATTCATTGTGTCGATAAAAGCATTTAGGAATAATTTTTGTTGTTTCGTGGTGGCTGTACAGAAAGACTTTCCTGGTAACTCTTGTTTTTTAATATAACATAAGGGTCTTCCCATATTGTTTTCATTTATTGTACATAAGTCAACTAACTGAATTTTAATATATTTCATCATACAACTGTTTTACGTTACCACTTGGTAGAACAATGTGTTGCAGTCATTCGGAAATGGTATTTTTATATATATTTTTTTTTTGTTTGCGTTTGTAGGAACAGTGTCGCACGTACGAAAGAAATTACGAGCTGTTTATCTACGAGGCGACTGACTGGCGTTTAGAGGTCTTACCTTAGTTCTGTCGAGTCTTTCGATGGCACTCGGGTTCTGGCAGATTCCGAAGACGCCAGCGACAAGCGCTGCAAGAAGAACAGCGGAAGCGACGGCCATGTTGAGCGGAAGATGAGTGACAAAGTACCTTGTCAGCATCGACCCCAGCCTACTTATATAACGCCTCTCTATGCACCCGATGCACCACGGCCTTGCCCCTGATTGGTCAGCATTCGCTCCGGGTCGTCACTACGTCAATCATGTGACGAGGCCATTTCAGACGTGTACAAATTCAAATATATTTTATTTGGTTTGGGCAGTTTCTCTATTAAAAAAAAATCTTACATACAAAAATAACTGTAAATAAGTTACACAAAATCTATGATAACGTGTGGATAAATTGGTAAATGCATTTCCAGGCGACCGTGTGTTAAAATACACGTGTTATTTAATACGAGATGTCCAACCAAGTATCTATTGAAAATGTAATTTTTAAAAATTTGCTCTGAGATGAAATGCTTTTATTAACTGATACGTCACTGAACACTCCCTAGTAAAATAAAATATTATTAATGAAAAATACTGTCGGTGCAGTCTACTATGGATGTAATAAAACCATGGAACACGACAAAGAGGGGTCAGTACTTGAGACCCTTTGATGGAACAGCAGTGAAATGTGACGGTTACTATTGGTCTAACAATGACGCGTTCATAACCTGCATAGTGAACATAGGTATAGGCGGTACGGGATAAAGTGAGCACTCAAAAAATCCCTGAAAAATTTATATATTCAGCCTATTCGTATTTTTCTATGCGTAACGGCTAATCTCTTTGGATACGTCACTTGATGTTTGCACGTGTAAGATAGATTTTTCAGTCGGTAGGAACCTTTGTAGTTTGATAAAAATAAGTTAATTAATTATATAAAATGCAAATATAACGATTCCATTTAATTGTTAATTTTATTTCAGTATTGTATTCACGTAAGGTAATACACGGAGATATAAATTGTAATTCGCTGCCAACCGGACAAGGAATAAAGCAAATATACTTATTGTCGAATTATATGCAGTAACGGTTAGTGATATAAAATAAAAAACTTACATATGATTTCGATTCACAAACGATACATATCGACCCTATTGATATTTAAATATCGACTTGATTTTTGGTTAATAATGATGCTTACTCAAATACATGAAAAGCAATTTCACGAATTTTCGAGATTCCCCACCTAGGGAGGTGAAAAAAGGTGAATAGTGATGGAATGTATTATCAATTAATCGTTTGTATATCTTGAACCCAGCGCGCTATTGTCGTGTTCTTCACGTTCAAGGGACATCAGTAATGTAGTCTAAAATGTGACTCAAGGGTTTCTCGAAATTCAGTCTCTTAGAAGGTAAAAATTCCTGGAATGTGTTTTAGATAAAGCTTCGATACATATAGAACCCATCGTTGTATTCAGTATATTTTTGCTTAAGGATGATGATTAGGTAAGTGGCCGCAAAAAAGTTTTAATATTTTTCAAAATTCGAACACTAGGCTAAATACTGTACAGGGGTTGTATGTGACTTTTAATGAATGATCGATTTTGCTTCGACTGAACGAACTGAACGAACTACCGTCATGATTTTAATTTCACTTGGATAACTAAACAAATATTTAAGGTGTGAAATTAGGGTTTTTTTTTTTTTTTTGAAATTCGACATCTAAAGAATGAAAAGGCATAACATTTGTTTTCTATCAGCCGATGATACTTATCTAACCAGTTGAGATATTGAGGTGATGTTCGCGTCAGAATGATACTTACCTAAGTACCTAAAAAAAAGTAATGTAAACTGCAAGTGATAGCCAAATTAATGTAATTTCCGTATTGACATAGTATGACGCATCTCATAAAATGATGTTAGATAATATCTATGAATTTAAAGGTTTTGCGTGTAGTCCCCATCAAAACGTACATAGGTATATACTGAAAAGCAGTTTGGCTCGTTAAATGTGGCTTTGATCTTTGCCTGTCCTAGCATCGAGAAGAACTACCGTAATGGCCGTTTTATCTATTAATACTTAAGAAAATGGACGAACACAGGAGATAAGCAGTATAATTGAACGTGTGCGTCCCGAGAGCCTGGACGATAACAACAATTAAAATCTTCCTTTTTTCGCTTCTGATTTATTATGTGACGAAACGTTGCAAATATTAAACTCCCTTTTCTATCACTAATGGGTGGAGGTTAATGGATATTATCGATAACAATTATAAAAAAAAACAATACAGAAACAAGTAGAATCTATTCACAGAAACAAACCCACTCCGCCGTCGTATCATGCTGAAACCAGCAGTATGACCGGGATTACGATGCCTTCACGTTCCCTTTGATTTAACTTTAACGTAAGCAGGAAACACCTTGACAAACGTACTTGAACGCGCCCTATCACGATCGTGCCACTTTATACTTACGTTCACTTTCACGTAACGTAAAGATTGTCGATGTCAAGCTTTTAAGTTAAAGTGATACGTGAAGATATACTACGTGATCGCCTGATCCAATCACATTTCGGAGGAGTCAATATCTTCTATTGTGTCATGTTATCTTTGACTATTAATTTCAAGGTTCTCTCGACGTGTTTAATTGCTTGCTTCCAGCTTACGTGAAGGATCGTAATATGGTGCCTCAATTGATTACGTATTACATACGCGTGAACGTGATAAAGTGGTAAGGAATACGTAAACGTGAAGTTATCGTAATCCCGGCCTAACACCGCGTCTACTATACGAAATGTCTATAAATACTTAAAGTGAAAACACCTTTTACTACGTAATGTATACAAATTTTAAAATAATTTTTGTATAAGAATCTTGAGTTAAAATTAGTACTTTAAAGCAATGTAATGTCTGCGGCGAACAATACACGAATAATGTTTTTCTGATTGTGTTTCACCGCTAGTTCGTACGAATATAATAGTGTTACTACGTTGTTTATTCAAACAAGCTGTTATGCATTGTTTAGACACTCATGAAAATTCAATCAACCAGAATTATTTGGGATTGAAGAACAACAAATAATCTTGCAAATATTTCGTGTTTATTTTGTTTTTTTACTTCGTAAATGTTTACTTGTTTGTTTTGAAAATATTGTAATGATGAATGAATACTTTAGTGTTCGTCCTATAATGAAACTCAATAATTGTGTTACAACCAGATCTACTTGTCATAATTCGTCCGTTATTAAATTTGAAAAACTTAGTGCTATTAGCTACACTTGCATACTGTAACGGTGCGCCTTATACTTGATAGATATTATGTAACTCTACATGTCCAATAAACAACAAATTAATACTACACTAACGTTCAGGCAATTATTTCAATACCGAACTTAAAACTTATTCTAATTTGTTTGGCAAAGAATGACACAGTAGAATTCCCTAGGGGATTTTATAAGTAGTTTTTTCCCCTTTATATCAGTGTCCTTACGTAAATAAATTCTGTTATTCAAAATTAACGACTGGCAAGTCAAATTTGTCACTGAAGGAGGAGGGGGGGTTCGTTCTCACGATATTCCTTCCGTTCAAAACAAATTCATTTTGTAAATAAAATCACATTTTACTTTTATATATGACTTGAAACACACATTCAACCACCAACAAAAATAATTTAACAATTTGTCAATATATAACGCCTAATATAATTCGTGCATTTTTAAAATGCTATTTATACGTGCATTTTTAACTAAGAAACTGCGAAAAATAAAATAGTAATATTTTAAATTTACACGCGTCTTCTATGGTCTCACGACCTGCTTAACCCAGTGACAACCCGGCGGAAATAGCCAATCAGGAGCGAGGTCACGGTGAATGGAGAGGCGTTACATAAATTGGCTGAGCTCGACACTGCAAAGATACTATACTACTGCTCTTCCGTCTAACATGGCTGTCACCCACTCTGTACTTGTTCTGGCGCTTGTCACTGGAATCTTCGGTGCCTGTTCGGATTTTTGGGCCCTCGAAAACTTCAACAGAACTAAGGTAAGGTAGTAAAACCGTACTCAATCTCCCCGTACATTAACTGCTAGTAAAATGTTTGCGTGGGTATACCACTGTTCCATCAAACGAAAAAAATATAACAATATATAAATGAAATTAATTGTTGCATTACAATTTCTAACTTACTACAATCCACTAGTATGTAAATTGGTTATGTAGAACTGTTAAATAATGAACGCAATTAATTTTCAATAACTTCAACTGTGTAAAAAATAGGGGAAGACCCTACTTGAAAACAATACTTCAGAACTGTCCTCATTAGTGGAAAACATTCTCTTGAAACGACATACGTGCATGCAGGGAATATATACTTATTTTGTCTAAATTTAAAATTGAGTTCGTGCGTGATCATTATTCGATAGCCACGGAACCGTCTCTCTCAGATAAGTAATAAATTGCCACCAAGGAGTGACAAGGAATAACAGTCACGTGTCTTTATCGCAACAAAATGCACAATGATTGAGGCGTGCATCCATTTTTGAAAGCCACTTGCATTCTCATTTCAGCTTCGCCTGTTCTTGCGAAAAGATACTCTAGATTTTTAACATTTCTTATAATCACGAGACATATTACACGAATGTTTCTCATAAACCAGATTAAATTAACATGCCACTTAAGACAACTTACATTTCATCTCAGAGCGCACGCTGATAAAGGTATTTCTGTATAAAATGTTGATTTCAATCAATATTTCAAATTTTCTTACGAAAGAGTGTCGATTACGTAATCCAAAATTTATACAATATAAATTGCTAACTAAGCAGATATTTGGAATTATATGCATACCTAAATGCCTACTGGTAACACGGAAAATACAAACAAATATGACACAGTGACTCTATCTCCACTTCAAATCAGCCTAGTATTCCTTTGCAAACGCAACTGACTAGAACCCCCGATATATATATATATATATATCAATCTGAGTCAGTGTTTATTTATACAACATTTTTACCAAAAGCAAACCATATCCACCTTAAAAAATACCTCAGTTTTGTTACTTCTACAGAAAATTCTTAGTTTGCCACAGAACTGTGAGTGAATTGAGAGGTACACGAGAATTTAAACAATTTTAATACTGGGTAACCTTCGTTTGAGATACAAAAATCTATTCTTGAGAAACGCTTGCCATCAGTACTAACTCACGGTTTCGTCTTTCTCTGATTGGAAACTGGACGACAATCACGTGGCCCAAGGTATACCCAATCTTGTACAATTGCGTGGTAGAGACATTCACTATTGATGGGAACTACATTGACTACAAAATAGTCCCAAAACCTGTGAACAAGTAATAACAGCGCCTCGAAATTAATGATTACGTGGCTTTAACCAAAGTTTATCAGAAACTACACGAGCTTAATTTAACGCCAAGCTTAGCGCATTGCGTGTGTTCCATCAGCAAACTTTGTGATTGACGTCTTCAGAGTCAGAAAGTAGATTTCTCTTAAATCATAGTTGTAAGACGTTAGGTGAACTGTTTACAGTAAATATTGGATAAAGTTATAGAAGAGAAACATAATTTTATTTTAGTAATATATCAAAACACAAATATACAAATCGCACCATTAATTAACGTCAATGGTTTACATGATAAAAACCTATGACTTCATTGCTGTAGAGTAATGGAGTATGCATTGGCCATAACCATATGCCTTGCTGATATTATTAGAGTTTTGGTGCTATCTTTTTTCTTTATTTGGTAGTATAGTGTCGATAAACTTAGCCACATCTTCGTTTATAAACAATTAACCTGTTTTAAAATCTCGGCTCAAATGTATTACATAAGCTGTGAAAACGTTACTGCTCTGTTTTGCCTTAAATAAAAAAATACGACGCCATGTACGTTTCCGTGTTAAATCATTCTAGCCTACTTATTATATTCTACTTGTATTTGCCCCGAAACTAAATAATTAAAATCTTATCTCCGCCAATAAATACGTATAATTTATTTAATTTATAGCAATAAAATATACATCAATAACTGTTTTAAAACAAAAAATAAATTTGCTTTTTATCGCTCAGTTTAATATTGACCTCGGTCAATGAAGACAGCGTCGTGAATCTGAGGAATAAAATGTGATTCATTTTTTTGTCGCAGCGCTAGTAGCCTTTTAGTGGAAGATTTGCTCGTTTTGTATTTCACTTAGCAAGTTTGCACAGCTTAAAATGTGTAGTTGTTATGGGAATTGTATGTATTACAGAAGAAAAAAATTGTATTGGAACGCATTTTCAACCATAAAATGTAGTTTTTCAATATTTTACATTTGGACACTCGTTGTCACGATCCTAAAATTTTGTACAAATATTGAAAGAATAGATTTTATTCGAATGTGATTACTAAAACAATACACTACAATTTTTTTTCCTCCGTATAACAACACGAGTACAAACACTTACCTTGCAAAATGTTTTGCTTATTAACTTATTAGAGACGCTAGCTGTAGAAAATGTGTATTATTCATATCTTTTAACGATAAATAAATGTTATAAACCTAATACATACATTTGACGATATTTGTTTAATATTGAAGAGATTTAAACTTTTCCTGTATTTATGTTTATTAATTAAAGTCATTTAACACCTTAAATTCACTCTTAAAGCATTTGTAAATCTACAGAGACTTTCTTTGAAAATTTACAAATCCTTGTACAATTACAAAGATTTTCTTTGTCAAAATCGTCAAAGCCTTTTTCGTAAATTACAAATATTTTAGTAAATGGGCAAATATTTTTCTTGCAAAATTATTTGTTTATGAAGTTACAAGGATTTTCTTTCTAAACAAATCTTATAAAAGGTTTGTATTCTTCCAGTATCACAGGTTCCCCGGAAATTACGTATATATTAAAAAATCACATCCTCTGGAAATATTTTTTCAGGAATAAAGTTAATATTTTTAATACTTCCTGCATATATCAAATTTCAATAAATATCACTAAATATAAAAAACTCTTTACATTAATATCAAGAGGGTATAAGGGTATGATGCATAGAGTAAGTGCGCATAGATGCGGATTCGAACCTGAGTTGTCTTGAGTGTGGTTTTTTTTTAAATAATTAATTGTAAAATATAATTATTCAAGAGTTATTTCATAAATATGTTTTGTATTATAATTAAAGTAAAACGGGTATTTACAATTTATTTTTTCCGTATTGCAAAAACATGTACAAGGCTTTAGCTTGTAATTTTACAAACATGTACTATGTATTTTATTGCACTGACAACCATTTAAGTTTTACAAGGAATTTCTTTGGTAAAGGGGTTTCCAAAGACTTTATTTGTAAAGTAAAAAAAATTCTCATAGTTCAGTCAATAATAGTTTTAGACGATTTATACAAACAGTTTCACACACACGCCATTTATGGATACAAAGCATATGCCTACAATACCGGCTTACCATATGAACATAATTTATATAAATAATTGTAAGAATTGTAAGCCCCGTCAGATGTAAACAAGGCAAATCTTGTACTAAATTACTACTAGCACTCGGCGACAAAAAGGGAGTCACTTTCTCTTGCTGGAGACTGTTACGAAGTGTCAGGACCTATTCCTCTTAGACCGTGTAATTGACTATATATGCGCAGATCATGAAGCTATTTATCGAAACCTTAGAACTTAAAAGTTTTCTAATAATATATTTTCGTGTAACTCAGAGCTACACCATAAACTATCGCACAGCTTTTTAGGAGCATCGAGTCTTCTTCATTTACTCCATGCAGTTTCAGGTATTGAAACTGCGTTATATATTGATTCTAATTCTTCAATTTTGTTTCAACCTAAAATTTTATTGTACCACCTTGTTCATTAATCAAGGATTTTGTTAATACATTCCCAAATATAACCACTATTTATTAATTATTTTATATTTAAAACTGTAAGAGTAGTGATTTAGCATATATTATATTCTTTAAAACATTAAATACTTCAAAACATTATCAATAAACACAATTGTCTCGTCTAGTGCATTGAAAGATTGCGGAATTTAAATAAAAATTTATCATCAACCAATACTCCAAAAGACTCATTAATATCAGTTTATTTCGAATTTTGTATAATTGGGTAGTAATTTTATAATCATCCAGTTTCATTAGTTACTAATTTTCCTGTCGATCTATCATAAAAATATATTCAGTCTTGTTATTAGTTAAGAAAAATATTTTATCTTTCGAAATGTATTTTCAGACTGCATGAATAACATTAATTCTGTTCCTTTGGAAACAGACTAATATAACAAAGTAATCAAAATTACGTAGTTTAGTTTTTATATCTTATACTTTTGAGTTAACTGATTAATTTAAATTGTGCGATTTCTCAGCAAATTTTTCGCAATATAATCTTTAGTGTGTGTAATTTTCATATTAATTAGAAATCCTCAATAATTTAAATGTGATTGACACAAACTCTGTAACTTTTAGTTACTTCTGTATCAGTTGTTGTACTAGTATTTTATATTTTATTAGTTAATTCTTGATCTAAATTTTGGAACTTACCATTTATTTCTGTATCAATAGTTAATTTAATTTCGTGTCACTTATCATTTCATTCTTTATATAAAAAATTATTTGCTGACTACACTCTTTTACTAATAGGAATAGCAACATTCACGAGCCTACGGCCGAGAATATAAATATAATTAGTTGTAAAATCCATTTACTTTTAAATGAAATAATTAAAACTGCAATTCTTTCATAAAAGTAGTATTACGTTCTTCTATCTAATTTTATGTCAACTGATTTTGAAACATTATGTTACTTACTTCAAGATTTCGTTAGTGATTTATAAATATATATTTAATGTTTACGAATGTATAAGTTATTTTTTGAAAATATTAAATCATGAGATATCTGGACCAGTACTAACACACAAAAATTACCACAAATAAATAACAACATAAAAATTTTGTATTTTATCATTATTATAAGTTATAATAACATTAATATATTCAAATAATTTACATATCGGATTGTCGCTAAATTAATCAAAAATAATAATTATTTAATCATTTCCAATAGCAAAGTAATGTGTTCCATATTTGTTAAATATCTAAATGTAATATTCCACACTCTTTTTAAGTGGTGATTTAGGCAACTCTTTTATCATAATTACGCCACGAAATTTTTTTTATTTTTATTTTTTTACATTTTTATTTATATCATATTTACTTTGTGGAATTACTACTTTTATTTTTTATTTTAACTTTTAATACCTTCATGTTTTTCTAATTCCAAATTATGCGTACACTGTTTTTCAAATTCGTCATATTTTTTACATTAATTACATATGTATAAATTTATGAAGCCCGGCCAGCTAATGCATCAAGAGCATCTAATGCTGCAAATATTAATGGTAAAACCCACCTTTATGAGCTGTTAAACCATTCCGATATTTACTTCTTTTGACGATTTTTTCAGTTGTGGTTCAGAAATAATTAAACTCATTTCTGTCCCATATCTTATGTTCTTTGATTTACGCTCAAAAAGTTGTTCTTTTGTCAAAAAAGAATCAATATTTAGCATCTGTAGTTAATATTCTTTCAAAAGCTTTTTTCTAACGCGTTGTCAGTGTCTTTCATATACATTTTTATGATGATGATAAGCTATGTCATGTTCCACTGCAGCTGCACCCAATATATTTATTGGTTTATCATTTATTTCTAATATCTTTTTTAATATAGTTCCTGGTCCAAATAGTGATATCCTGGGGCATGTAATTCAGATGGTATAGAATGTATTATATGATTAAGTAATCTTTTACCATGATTTTCTGATTCCCAAAAAGGTTCTTGTATCGTGTTTAATATTCGTGTTAGATATGGTATTTATTTTCTATTATTCACAACAAAATCAAAAAATCAATTACAAAGCATGTTCATTATTCCAACTTTTTCATAGTAACTATTATTTTTTCCAGCATTTTCTTCACCATAGTTTACGATAAGTCAATCAATAAGTTTCTTAACATCATCCATCCAAATGTATTCTTTAGGAAAATCATTATAGTTTTAATACAGTTCCAGATTTTAATGATTTTGGTTATATTAATTTTTGCGGTGTATTTAATAATAATTTTGATGCGAATTTTTATAAAATTATCACTAATTGATTTAAATATATTCATGATCAGTAAATTTATTTCCATGGTCATGTTTTTGATTCTAAGTTTTAAAAAAAATTACAAAGTTAATATCTTAAGTCATATAGGCCTACTTAATTTTTTACGTTTCCCCAAAAACAGCTACCGACGTATCTGCAGGTGGACTGGAGTGGCATTCCCCAACGCCTATGCGGTTATGCAACTATTCAGACACTGCTACTACGGGGCTGTCGGTGGTCAGGCAGCCACATCTCTTTACTACCGACGCGTAGGCGATGCGGGCTCGATATCCGGTGGAATTACCTCAGTGTGTCATATGTGGAGAATGTCTCTGGTCGGAAGGTTGACTCGGGGATCACCCATTACCCCTGCCCTTACATTCTCGCGTTGCTCCATACACACATCGTTCACCCTTTTCCTAAATGGCTCGACAGTCATTGCTATTCAGAGCCACCCACATCTCTCTACCACACTGCTTTCACATACGTATGCAGGGGAGTCCAGCGGGGTAAGTGATCAACTTATATGTGTGTCCGTCCATTTTATTTACACATTGGCACCTACAAAAACGGCTCGATTAAATGGCCTCCATTTTCCACACACAGTTCGCAGCGACGCACTATGTTTTGCTGGACACATGTAAAGACACCTTGCCTGTCGGAATTGTTGTAAGCCGCGGTGACAATCCGCCCAACAAGATCTTCTTCATTTACTACATTAGTCTCATACACGTAGATCGCATCAGCCCCCAAAAGAAGAAGTCTAATGTGTTAAGGTCGGGTGAACGTGCAGGCCAAGCAATGGGTCCACTGTTTCCGATCCATCGGTCAGAGAATGCGTTGTTAAGGTGCGTGCGAAATATATGCGCGTGATGGGCTGGAGCACCGTCGTGCTGTAGCCACATTCGTTGTCTTGTTTGCAATGACAGATCCTCTAACAACTCCGGAAGAGTTTCCTCTAGGATCACAAGACACATGTGGCTATCGGTACGGGTCGGAAGTTGGTACGGCCCTACTAACACATCACCAATGATGCCAGCTCACACACTGACGCCGAATCGCTGCTGGTGACTGCGGGTAAATGTGGCATACGGATTAACATCTGACCAGACATGGCTGTTGCGCACATTTAATATGCTATTCATTTGGAAGAGCGCCTCGTCCGTAAAGAGAACGTTCATTGCAAAACCAGACACCACCTGTACTTATTACAGGAAACATTCTGCAAAACCGCGTTGCTTCGGAAAGACGGCCGGCAAAATGCTGTGCACTCTCTGCAAATTATATGGATGCAGCATATGTTCGTTCAATACCTGCACAACAGTACGTTGACGGTTGTTAAGCCTGTTGGTGACAGTACACGTACCATTAGTTGGATTGATTTCAACAATTTGCAGCACTTGTTCTTCGGTACGTACCGTTCATTCATTGCACTGACGCCCAGCATTTGGTCTGGTCACATCCATGTGGCCAGTCTCCCGCAACCGGCGGTGCAGTGTAGTAAACGTGTGATGTGGCTGCCTTCTGCTCGGATATCGCTCTTTGTATGATCGTTGTGCTGCTCGTGCAGTAGCCCCCACATCACCATACACAAGACGCATTTCGGCGAGTTCGGACCACGAACAGCATTCCAGAACAACGCCGAGCATTGCCTCCACCTTCACAAACATGAATACAACTAGCGTTTTCCAGCGCTGTTGGAAAACAGTGTTCAAACATCACATGTACCGCATTCGATTCCACATCACATCAGCGCTTCCTACCAGCCACCTATGTAAACAAACATTACCACTACCCCCACCACCCAAGCAAAAGGGAACGGGACTATGGGAAATTTTAATTGAAAAATTTTCCTCCTCAGGAAAATATTTCCCACTCAACAAGTAACAGCCGTAATGAGAAGGAGGACACAACAAGACGGACGACATGACATGAAATGACACATAACATATGACACATGACAAATGGCATAATATATGACATTACATATGACATATGTCACGACATGACATGGCAAAATGGCCGTCATTCAAAGCAAAATGGCTCTATACAATGCAAAATAGCCGCCATTCAAAACAATGTGGCCGCCATGACAAAATTCAATATTGCGGCTGGCGGCTTTGCCCACGTGCCCATAGCCATGAGCCAGTGCGCTCACTGCCCAATTATTCTATTACTCGTATAAATGGCAGTTTGTGTTTATTAATTCAACTTTTTAACCAAAAGCAAACCACGTGCCACTTTAAATCAAAACTTAATTTTGTGAATTTACAGTAGATTCATAGTTTCCCACAGAACTATCAGTTAATTGAGAAGTAGGTGAAAATTCTGTTAATTACAGATTCTAAGTAACTATTGTTTGAGATATAAAAATCTGTTTTGCCTAGATGAAGAGACGATATGTGTCCATATTTTTATAATAAATCGTTTGCCCTCAGTACTGACGCATGTCTTGTCTGTCACAGCTAGCTGGGATCTGGTCGATATACTCGTATCCCAATGAAGACTTCGTCTTGTTCAAGTGTGGAGTACAGACATTCACTATTAATGGGAACCACATTGACTACAAAATTCAACAGTTTAACGATATGTAAGTATTACATGTGACGCTAACCAAGACCAACATGTGAACACGTCTTTGATATTCAGTAATGAAAGTCTGTCAAAATTATTGGCTATGTTGCTTTAATCAAAATTTAGCAGTAATTACGTGGACTTAATTTAATGCCATACTTAGTACATTGTGCGTGTTCTTTCGGTAAATTGACGTCTTCAGAGTCAGTCTGTCTATGCCCCGTCACACTTGAATAATTGTTTACAGTAAATGTTAGATATAGTTATATTATAAGAGCAACCTAACTTCATTTATAAAATACTGGTATATCAGAATTCTTGGAAACTATTTCTTTCCTACAACGTAACAAATCCCACCAATAATTGGAGTAAATATTTAACATGATAAAAACGTGTGTCTTCAGAGTTGTGGAGTAATATTACATTCGCTATGCCTTGCCTATATTATTTGCCTTTCGGTGTAGTCATTATTCTATTTGAATGAGGATAGTGTTGATAAATCTAGCCACATGTTTACATTAATCAGTTGCTCCATGTCGTTTATTAATTCTCAATCAACAAACTTAGTCCAGTATTTAAATTCGTTAATATCTTTGTTAAATTCAAAAGAAATTGGTTGCAAATTTCTGTATGCAATCTCTAAAGACCAACATTTCCCAAATTTGTAAATAAATGAACATTTCGTCTTATGTGGTTTTAATATGTAGACTCCAGTATAAAATAAGTGCAGTGAAAACGTTAATTTGTTATTTTATCTTAAATTTAAAAAAAATTACATTATTTTTTGTGTTGAACCATTCTAACAGGTTAATTTTAGTTTTACTATAACTGCCGTGAAAGTAAATAAGTAAAACATAAATATTTTCCTTCAAGAGGAACGATACACATACTTCAGTTCACAGTGGTAAGCAGAAAGTAAATAACATATTAAAATAACAATAATCTTATATTTATCGCACATTATTATATTTACTACATAATGGCCGGCCAACGTATTTTTTTTTTTTTGTAATTTTAGAACTAAAAATTGTTGTAAAAATATATGTATGCGTGTGATACAGAGTTGCTCCACGAACTATCGTGAACCTTTTCACGAGTATTGTTTGAGTCATCTTCATTTACTCCATGCAGTGTCAAAGAGACAACTACTTCAAATATATTATGATGTTATTCCAGCCAAAAAAACACAACCACCTTTACTGGAACCCTCCGCCAGATAGGTCACAGCGGAAAATTCGTCGGCACGAGAGAACCTAGGGACAACCGTGAGTACAAGACTTAAATGTACAGTTACAGTAGTGTTTCAGTGATAAAAAAATGCAAGATTTCATTTTCAATCATTCTAACTAACGTCTTCTTCTTACTGGCAATATTTAACCCTGTCCGATTATAAGCGTAAAATATTGCTGTGATGAAATCTGGACAAGCGTGACCCGGGTTCGATTCCCGGCGAGGTTGTTCCCGATTTTCACGTGTGGGAAATGAAGCGAACGTGTCCGTTGGAAGGCGGGTTTTCTCTGGGTTCTACCGTTTCCCACTTTATTTTGTATTCCTCCGTTGCTCTATACTCTCCTCGTGTCACTTTTGCCATCACTTAAAATTTCGAAGCGTAAACAAATCTTCTTTCAAACACGATTTTAAAAAAAATGCAGCACCAGCCAATTTTCAAATGCAATCATTCTATTAACTTAACAGCATGTAATTTTACATGTTTGGCTACATTTTATAACAATAATTTATTTTCTAACGCGTGGTTTTATGCGCAATTTTAATTTTTCGTTCTCCGATTTTTGACAAATAAATTTAATTTTCGTGGGCTCATACCTTGTAAGAGAAAACCAAATTTTAATCCAAAATCTAATTTTAGCCTCAAGAGTCTGTCATTGTCTAGTACTCCTTTGATTAGCTTTCGTTGTAAGAATCACGTTATGTACGTTCCATTTGCTGGCCATTGATAAGTGTTACGTATTTATTTTTAAAATTATGACATCTTGTATATTAAACTTATTAACCGACCAGTTGCGAGATGTGTATTTGAATCTTTAATAAATTGATTCCCATAACATATATATTTTGAAACCACTTAAAAAAAATTGTTGTGATCAACGTGTCGTTATCATGTATTAAGTTAGAACTTAGTATTACTAGTAGATTGAACAGAATGAAATCAAATATGAAATTATACGTAAATTAAAAAATAAGTATTAAATAATTTAGTCACAGAATTTACAAACTTCTGTTTTTTCTCGTCAAATATAGACAGCTGACCTATAATATAAATGGCTAAAGCTATTTAAAAACGTTTAATTTCATTCTCTTATTCATTAAAGTGCTACTTAAAACAAAAGGTATGTAGTTGGTGTTACGAAAGTTCTTACAAATTCCTCGTGAATACACTTGCAGCTACAAAATTTGTTGTAAGAACGTGTAAATTCAAGCAGGCAACACAATGGACATTCTAACGGCCACCACGTGTCACATAAATTTTCTTCTAATATTCATACATCAGTGGCTTAAATAACTGTTAAAATGACTCCTTGAATAAACAACGCGAATTAAAAGCAGCTATAAATTCCATGCGTATTACCATTGTGTTTTAAATTGTCTTTTTTTTTGCAGATATTAAATTTAACGTGATTTATTTCTCAGAAGGCAAATGGATCTGCACACTGGCAGTGCATTGAAGAAACCGGCTTTCGTAAGTACAGAATATTAATCCTGTAAGGGTTCTAATGAATGTTTACATATATATATATATATATATATATATATATATACAGAGCAGTCAGAACCTTCAGTACCTACCGTGAATCAATCCCAGGAGGCAATCGGAGGTGCCGCAAATTAGTTACGTACACTTCAAATGCCACAAGATAAGGATGGTTTTCATCTGTATTATCAAAATGTAAGGGGTCTCCGAACTAAAGCAACAACCTTTCTTGAAAACATTAACAGTGTTAACCTATCAATAATTTGCTTAACTGAAACTTGGTTTAATAGTAATTGTGTTAATTCTCATTATTTTCCTGATAAATATTATATATTTCGTAAAGACAGAAATGCTGTAACCACCGGCCTTTCTCGCGGAGGCGGGGTTCTCATTGCAATTAATTCATTAAAATATCCGCACACCATTCAGAAATATGAATTTTTAATGGAAGGTATTGA
>PNEQ01071126.1:0-35811 GCA_003012365.1 Medauroidea extradentata
ATCTAGTGGTGAAACAGATGCAGAGGAAGGAGTCAGGCGAAGTGGAAGACTAAAACTACCGCCACGACGAATGAACCTGTAACTTAAAAGGTGGACTAGCAATTTTTTTAGAAAGGGCGAGTGTAGTGTAGGGACATACGGTGGTTGCAAGGTTGGCAACGGGAGTGGAGAAGATGGCGCGGACTTGTATACATAACAATAACCACATTCACATTTAATCCCTTAACTACCAAAAAGGTAATAGGCACTAATTTTTTACCTATTTCATAAACATCCAACAATATCTGCTCCTTTACATTTTTGTTTCTTACTCCTGTGACTACAATTATTGTAACATTTGCCACTGCCATTGTTGGTATACTAATTTTAGTTGCTTCCTGTATAGCCAGCTCACACTGCTCAGAAATTACTGTCACTTCACTACCAGTATCAATAAGAATTGGCAGCACAAACTGAGCCTCCCCTTGAACTATACCTCTTACAATAGGACACCCAGAATTTTCCTTTTCTGTTTCTGTCTCCCACTGATTACCTAGTAATTCCTCTCCTGAACATATAAAATTCTGGTTCCTGGAGATTTCCCCGGTTTCCCTTATTATACTAGAATTCCTATTATTATTCTTAAACATCACTGTTCTTGCCCATGTTAAAGTTCTTGGGTCGGGTGCTGGGCCATAACCCTTCCCCTCTATTTGTTTAAAAGCAGCGCTGAAGGTGGTATAGCAACAGGAATCTGCTCGTGCACTAGCTGCTGTGGTGTTTCAGGATTTTGCTGCCCCTCATTCTGATTACCCTGGTTTTCTGGGTTACTCCGTCTTCTCCCCCTTATGTAGTTACTTTGGTACTCCCTTCCAAAGCAGTTTCGGTTCCCTGTGTATTGACCTTGCCGATACTGGGTCCTTTCACCCATCATATCCTGACCTTGTAGTCTCTCTCTTCTGTCTTGACTGGTTAGGCCTATTCCCTGGCAAGACCCTCTCATTTGTTCTATGGTCCCTACTTTCCTCCTGCCTTCTATCTGGCCCGTAACTATCACTGTTGTTACGCCACCCCCCATTCATGTTAACAAACCTATTTTCCCATTCATTCCTTCTGTCATAATTCTCCAAAAGTGTGACCACTTCACTAATTTTGTTGGCCCTGGAGCCTAGAATACCATCTTGTATCCTGTCAGGAAAGTGATGTAAAATACGAGCTAGAAATCTTTCCTCAGTTACCAGTGATTCCAGGAACTTGGCTTGTAACTGCATGTCCTGTAAATATTCAGCCATACCCCCCTTTCTAGGATTGTATTTCCCTGTATATAAATACTGCATGTAATCGTCCTGTTGAAATACACCCCAATACTTCTGTAGAAAAGCTGTCCTGGCATTTTCATATTTTCCCCACAGTTCCTCTCTATTTGTAGCCCACTGCTTTGCTGTTCCTTCTAGCCTGGATATAAATAAATCCAATCTGTGTTCCTCTGAGCAGTCTATCTGCTTTATTGCATTGTCACATTTCTGTATAAATTGTATAGCATGAACTCCTCCTTCATTTCCATAAAACCTAGGTACCACCTTTTCAAACGCATGAATGTCGTCTGTAGTAAGACCTGACCTTTTCCTCCCTGAACAACAAGAAATACTCTTACTGCCCTCCTGAATCTCCTTTTCTATTTCCATCCTAAATACCTCAAATTCATGCTTCCATAGTTCTCCAGCTACCTTAGCATCATGCCCTATACCTTGCACAATTCCTTCCACCTTTTCTGTTCTCTTCCCAATTTCCCTTCCCTGACCTTCTATCTTACCAAATTCCAAACTTAGGTTACTTTGCAATTCCCCAATTTCTTTTCCTTGCTGTTTTAGGCCCTGTGTAACCCTACTGGTAGTTTCTTGTTGTTTTCCCATCTGGATCCTTAAGTTACCCACCTCACTCTTAGTCTCTTGTATATTAACAGCTAAAATCTCAGTTTTTTCCTCAACTACTTTCTCTAACTGTTCTATATGTACCCTATTTTCCACTGCTTGCTCTTTACATTGAGCCCTCAATTCAGCACTCCAGTGCTCTATTCTATTTCCTATTGTTGTATGCCTCTGTACTTTGCTCTAACTGTGTTGTTAGTTCTTGCTTAGTTTGCTCTGTTTTCAAATTAGTTCCCTCAATTTTATTGGTCAATTCCAGACTAGTTTGCTCAATTTTATTTGTGAGGTCTTGCCTCAGCTCCTGACTAGTATGTATGAGGTTAGCATTCATTTCTTTTAAGAAATCTAATATACCATAAACTTTCACATCCTCTCCCTTTCCTAACAGCACATTTTCTTTTTCTAACTGTACACTCTCTACCACATTTTGGTCTACCATAATTATAGGTACTTGGCCCTCTACAAACTCAACAATACTTTCCTCATTGCCAGACATTGTGTCAACTTACAACTAGTAGCAAACACAAACAAGAAAAAATTCACTTAGGCCCATTTAGACTTTGCCCTTAAAAAATACCAGCCAATACTACACAAATAGAAACTATGCATATTCTAAATTGAACCTAACATAGTCTCATGAAATGTTCAAAATGCGGTCATTTTACAAAGTCTCAAGTAGGTACCCAAAAAATACATACAAATAAAGACATTTTCACTGCTTTATAAACACTAGTCTACTTGTACTCCCTGACGGGTTGCGATGCGCTGCACTCCGCCGCCTATTGTTGAGTGGTTGTATGCTGACGAGTGACGAGATTGCTGCCGTCCTGGGCAGAAAGCCGAGAAACACCACCTTTGTAGTTGGACTTGCTGAACTTCTGGGCTCACCCTTCAATGATAGTCGCATCTTCTTCACTAAATCTTACGTCTTCAATTTCCATTCTCAGGCCATGTGTAAATTTGTGCCGCGCGGCGGGCGCCATCTTGTAACGTTGGTGATTCCCATGCTCAGGCGAAGACGATACGAGTTCACAGATTAGAGCTTTTCTTCACTTTTATTACTTTCATCAATATACAATATACACAGAATTCTTTAAGCAGAAGAAAACAAGTCACTATAGCACCGATCTACATCTTATAACGGTAAGTAATATCCAATTTACTCCTGCGCAACCAATATTCTACAACTGAAAAACTGGGCACCGAACCTACAACCATTCTCATCACCGCACATCTTTTTTCCACCTCCCGCTTCCCTTCTTTATGGCGTGACTTCGCTTCGGCCAATCAGCTATTTCCAACCATAGGGGTTCTTATAATGAGCCTCGACGGTCATTGGCTGCTATCCTCACCTGACAATAAACCACCCCATAAGGCCAATTGATTGACTAATAAAAAAAAAAAAAAAACGGATAAATTGAACTATGCATTAAAAATGATAATAAAATAATATAAATTACTTGCGCTTGTTACTATTCTGTTCAACAAATAAAAATATACAAATAGGCTACATTACAACAGTAGTTCAGAACGCAGGATACAACGTGCAGAAACATTATTCACATACAAGAAATTACTACAAGCTCAGTGTGTACTTGTAAATTATTTGCCCTTCATAGCCTCTTGTCATGTACAGTACAGAGATCAACTTTGTTCTTAAAGACATATATGTTGTACCTACTTAAATTCTCTAAACCAGTTGAATCTGTGAAGTTTAGCAATCTACATAAGTTAACAATTTTGAATCCCGTAGACGTTTATCTGATTATCAATATAGTTTCCGTAAGGGCAGCTATACCATTGATACACTGGAGAGTATAGTAAATTTTATATGTTAAAAATTTTGAACTGAAGTCACAAACCAGTGTAATATTACTTGATCTTACTAAGCCCATTACTGTGTTCAAAGAGACATTCTTTTCCACAAACTCAGTTATTATAATATACCTATCTGGAACTGAATTGAATTGGCTAAGTATTACTATTTTTTAAAAAATGATTCTTTCAATGGAGTAAAGTTTCACAAGTAAAGAAAAATTTTTGGACATACGCCATTGCAGCCCAAATCTGCTACAACGGCGTATTTCAAAAACTTCTTCTTAAGACCTTAATTAATTAAGTTATGTACTGCAAACAATGTGTGCGTGTGTTGATGGTCATTACTCTACTGCATGGCCAGTTGACTTTGGAGTGCCTCAGGGGTAGGTCTTGGGGACCTCTCATGTTTCTGAATTTGACAAATTACTTACCAAGGAGTACTTCTGCAAACACTATATTCACTGATGATACAGTACTACTATTTTTAGTGCTGATTTTGACCCTGTTTTATTAAGTATATCCATTAATGTAGTCTGCAACAATTCTTTGAATGGGCCTAAAACTCAAGAATTACATTTTACCTTACATCACTGATGTCTTAGATGTTAATAATAATGTAAAGTTGTTGGGTATATAATCAATGCGCAACCAGAAGATATCAACCGTTTTTTAGTTTCTTTACACGGTTTTTCTTCGTATTATAAGAGGAAACGTTTCCACACTATAGCAGTTTGGAAAAAGAAAGTTTATCTTATATTTGAAAAATGAATACAAATATTAAATTTGGTCCTTTTTTATGAACTTTGGCATCGATGCGCGATTGGAAGATATCAACAGATTTTTTTTTCTCTACGCAGTTTTTCTTCTTATTCTAGGAGGAAACATTTCCACATTATAGCAGTTCAGAAAAAAAAGTTTATCTCATATTTGAAACATAAACAATAATATTAAATTTGGTCCTTTTTAGTGAACTTTGGCACTGATGCGCGATCGGAAGACATGAAACAATTTTTAATTTCTTTATGCAGTTTTTCTTATTATTATAGGAGGCAACTTTTCCGCACTATATCAGTTCGAAAAAAAAAAGTTAATTTTTTTCAGCCCAGCCTAGTATATGGTACACAGTCATCTGCAACCAATCTTGTGTTACCTGCAATCCTGTATCCTATGTTATTCACCATTATAATGAATAACATTGGCCCCAACACACTTCCCTGTTTTACTCCTGATATAACCTCTCCTTCCTCTGACACTGCCTCCCCCACTTTCACTACCTGACTTCATCCCCTGAGAAAGTCCTCAATCCAGTCAACTACCAGCTTGTCATCCAGCAGTCTTTACAATTTTCTCATCAATATTCCATAAGGAACATTGTCAAAGGTCTTCTCGCCAAGTCTATGAAACATGCATCCATCTACATCCCTTCATCACCTGCCTGAACCAGATCCTCCAACAAAAGTGCCAACTTAGTCTCACATGAATATCCCTTTTTATATATATATATATATATATATATATATATATATATATATATATAATACTGTACGGTCGTCTAAATGATTCTGTTGGCAGCGGGTGGTAAACAGTTATGGCGGACGAACCGTGATCATACCAGTGCTGACAAAGTGGTTAGCCAAGGAAAGTTACATGTTTTGTGAAGAAATTGCTTCGTTTGGTCAGATGGACGAGTTTGATGAGTGCGCAGATGATATATTTTCGTATTTAATGTGGTTACAGCTTTATTTTGATGCCGACTTGGTACCAGAGAAGAAACAAGTGGCAGTATTGCTGTTGGTCATCGGGAGAAAAACATTTGAAGTCGTGAGGCACTTAGTAGCTCCTGATGAACCAGGTACATTCGAGGAACTAGTTGCACTTCTTAAAAATCATTAGTGCCATATGACACTGGTTATCGTACAATGACTTAAATTTCATGGGCGAGTACAAAAACTAACTGAGTCGATCGTGGAATTCCTAGTAGCCATTAAACATTTGGCTGCAACATGTAATTTTGGTGCGTTTCTAACGGAAGCATTACAAGATCATTTTGAAAGTGGAATACAAAGCCTACGTATCCAACAAAAACTCATTGAGCAAGAACATACATTGGAACAGGCGTATGCTTTGGCAACTACTTCACAGCAAGCGAAGAAACAAAAAAGGTTATTTCAAGGTCCTCATCAAACTTAGGAAGAAGTGGTGTGAAAAGTGCTCGCGGTAAATAAACAAACAGTGAGTAGAAGTACGTCGCACAGTCCAGGCACACTGAGAGACTGTTTTCACTGCGGTAATAAGGATTATTTGGCTACAACATGCCCAAGCGTTCAGTACAAGTGCAACAAGTGTACAGGAAGAAGGGCTACGTGATAATTTGCTGAAGACGTTACTGACTAGGTCTACAGAAATATTTAATGGAACGTTCGGAGAGATTAAAAACTTTAATGGAACGTTCGGAGAAATTAAAAACATTCAAGCGAACTTCATACTTAAAGAAGGGGCTACACCAGTATTCCTGAAGGCATGGATGGTGCCATATGCACTGAAGGAGAAAGTGGAGAAAGAATTTACTTATTTAGAAGAGCAAAATATATTAGAAATAGTGGCATATAGTAACTGGACAAGTCCTTTGGTGGTGGTAACAAAAGCTAATGGAGAGGTCAGGTTACACACAGATTTCAAGCTGACAGTAAACCTGCGAGCTGAAATTGCACGCCAGCCCCTACCATGAATTGAAGTCATCTTCGCAACCCTGGCTAACGTTTTGTGTTTTGGGCTTGTTAAACGCATACCAACCGTTATTAGTAGGTAAATATTCACAAGAGTTGATAATGGTGAATACCCATAGGGGCTATATAGATACAGAAGAATGACATTCGGTCTGTTGAGTGCACTGGGTATATTTCAGGCAGTAATTGAACAGATCTTACAAGATGTTCCAATGGTTGTAGTGTATTTAGATGATATTCTTATCATTGGGAGCTCTATGACGAACTGTGCATGTACACTGTAAGCAGTGTTAAAATGGTTGGAAGAACAGGGGGTGAGGGAAAAGCAGGAAAAGTGCAATTTTCTGAACAAAGAGGTGACATTCTTGGGACATGTTATCAGTAAGGAGGGCATAATACCAGCACAGGATTTGCAAGAGGCAATAGGGAAGGCCCCAAAACCTTCATCAGTGCCACAGTTAAAGGAATATTTAGGGCTGATAAATTTCTGTTCCAGATTTGTACCATGTATGTCAGGTGGACTGAAACCACTGTACAGTCTGTTGGTTCCAGGAGCAGTATGGGACTGGAATGCTCAGTGTCAACAGATATTTGAAGATAGTAAACAATGGATCCTCCAAGATCCACTGTTGATGCCATTTACAGAAACCGGTGGTGGTTTCAAGTGATGCCTCTCAGTATGAAATAGGGGCCTGACAACACTGAGCGACCCATCTGTTTTGCCTCTAAGACCATTTCCTAAGCAGAACAAGGCTACTGTCAACTACAGAAAGAAGCCTTAAGTATAGTTTTTGCATTGCAAGAGTTTCATAAATACTTATATGGCAGGCACTTCACGTTGTACACCGACCACCATCCGTTGGCTACCATATTTGGGCAGAAGGTGGCGGTTCCAACTCTGGCTGCGGCTAGGTTGCAACATCGGGCATTGTTCCTGTCAGGGTATGATTACTCAACTGAGAACAGGAAAGGACGGGAAATGGGAAATGTGGATGCATTGTCCCTGTTATCTTTGCCACAGGCTCATACACTGGAACAGACAGTTTTTCAGCTCTACCCAGTTCAGAACCTGCCAATCAAAGCAACTGACATTGCTAGAGGCACTGAACAGGACAGTGTTCTAAAACGGGTTTCGAACTACACCATGGAGGGGTGGCTAAATCTGGTAACGGATCCCAGCTTTACACTTTACACCTGCAGGAAGGATGAATTATCTGTGGAGGAAAATTGTGTCTTGTGGGCAGACAGGGTGATTATTCCCACGGTGCTGCAAATGTTACATGAGGGCCACCCTAGTGTTGTACGTATGAAGATGCTGGGAAGAGAAGCTATGTGTGGTGGCCGGGACTCGACAAGGAGATAGAGGAAAAAGTGAAAACTTGCAAGGCATGTCAGCTGTCTGCTGGGAGTCAGGCAAGTGGGCCTACTATAGTATTGTGGCCTGAAACTTCTCTGATGGGTGAACGAGTACATATTGACTTTGCAGAGAAAGAAGGCAACAAACTTTTGATATTTGTAGATGCGTACTCCAAGCGGGCTGAGGTGTGCCCAGTGACCAGTATGACAGCGGAGAAAACAATTGAGAAATTGTGTACAGCATTTGCGGCACATGGAATGCTGGAAATGGTGGTAGCAGACAATGGGCCTCAGTTTCGCTCGGAGGAGTTTGGACAATTCTGTGAAGCTAATGGTATTACTCTACGCTTGATACCCCCATTTCATCCATAATCAAATGATGCTGCAGAAAGAACAGTCCAGACTGTGAAAACTGCGCTTTTGAAGCAAGTCATAGAGGACACGGACAACCGGGGACACAGTCTTTGCTATATACGTACTATCAACAAGTGGTTGTTTGCATACCAAAATACACCTCATTCAGGGACAAAAAAATGACCAGCAGAAGTGTTTTAAATAGAAAGCCATGCACCAAATTGCAGTTAATAAGACCCAGTTTACCCGAGTACCAGAAAGGAGTCACCCAAACAAGGGAAACCACAGTTCAAGATGGGAGATTCAGTATTGAAGAGTGTCCGGGGGGAGCAAGCACGATGGAACCAAGGATATGTTACCGAAGTAGTTAATCAGATGACATATAGAGTTAAGGTAGGGGAAGTGGTGATATTCTGCCATTGTGATCACCTTAGAGTGAGTCACTTGCGAGGACAGACACCGGGAAGCTCTCCCGGTGGGGCATCAGGCTCCACAACTGCGTCCCAGAGAAGAGAGGAGGGAGCTGCAAGGGCACCAGCTCCTGATGAGGTAGGCAATAGAGATAAAGGGATCCCCACAGAGGAGTTTGCAGGAGATTCAGCAATATCTACTTCACTGCAATCAACCCAGCTGGAGGACATTGAGGATGAAACGTCAGCATAGCTGGAGGACACAGAGGATGGAAAAGATGAGTTCAGGGGCTTCGAAATGGAGTCTGCAAAGGCAGCAGGAGTTAGGCCTCTTCGACGGAGCGGCAGGGCAAAACATCCTCCAGATCGATGGGAGTGGTAATCTGGACAGCTAGGCTATGTGATAAATATATAGTGGGGACATGACTCTAGTAAGCATTGGTTAAAATTATTACAGCTTTATTTTTTACAATTAATAAAGCCCTCATAATGTAAATACCACTTCCCTATATACCCATAAGGACAGATAATGCAGGTAATAAAATACTACGAAAAAATGCATAATGAGCACCTTTAATATAAAATGTTTGGATACCCTTTTCTTCAGATGTGTTAATAAAAAATGTAAGTTAACCCAGATGATCTAGCACACAAACAATTAATTTGCTCAGACCAATTTAGACCACTCTTAGTTATAATTAATTGTAAAATTGAGAAGGTAATGCATTAAGCTATCAAGCATTGCAGTTTGTAACATTTTGTATCTGTACAACAATCTCGCATAATTGACACAATGGTACACTAGCACATATGTATAATTTTAATATAATATTGTCTCTTAAGTTCGATTAAGGCTAACATATTGCAACAATAGAGTAGAAAGTAATAGAAATACAGGGTGTAACAAATGAACGTGGAATGCACCATATTACATTATAGGGTTGGTAGAGACGAAATCTTTGATATGAGACACATATGGTCGGAAATGTCGGAAAAAACCCTAAAAACCGATTTGCAAAGTTCAAAGTGTGACGTCACCATAAAGACATCATAGACGATTGCTCGTGCGTCAGTTTCCTTATTGGATGCCCGCTGCTTCCAACCATCCCAATCCAGGTCCGTTGGAGGTGATGTGTGTATCTCAATGATAACGCGTTCACCTGTTACGGGCGTGGTTCAGGGTTTGATCCTGGCGGACTACCGGTTTGATTAGGGCTTGGTTTTGTTTTGAGGGCCCGCGCATGTTACTGAGTTGTTGTGGTCTTTCTGGCCCTTCCCCTCTTCCCCCTCATGACACTGTCCGTTCCCCTGGCCCATTTCCTGACCCTTCTTACCACTCTCTGCTGGCCTGCCACTGAGGCAAACGTTCATTCTTCGAACTGCAGTTGATTCGACCGCTCGAGTGAAACCTTAGTTATGAACCGCTCCACCTTTAATGAATTAACAGATATGCACCTTTGCTACGGTGCAACAAACGGAAATGCACCCGGTGCAAGGCGGCTTTATGCAGAAAGATTTCCTGCACTGGTGTTACCAAGTAGTCATGTGCTTGCTGCAGTTGACCGCAACATTCGCAAAAATGGCACGGCTCGGGTACGTAAACATCGCTGGAAGTCATCAAGTGTATGTGTTTTACAGTAAATTATTTTGGTGGTTTTGTCCGTAGGGTCTTCCACGAGAGGGTGGAGGCGGTCGTCGTCCTAATGAAGTCGAGGATAACGCGTTGGAATGTGTTTATAATGCACCCAGTACAAGCACACGTCACATTGGACGTCAGCTTGGTGTCTCACACATGATCATTTGGCGGGTATGGCATCGCAACGGTTTACATCCATACCACAAGCAAAAGGTGAATAAGTTACTCCCATGGGATTATCCACTTAGGGTACAGTATTGTGAAGAGTACCTCCAAAAATGCGGAGACGATCCCGACTACCCATCTTTAGTTTAGTACACTGACGAAGCAACGTTCAGCAAAGAAGGCATATTCAACACTAAAAACAATCAATTTTGGGCGGCTGTAAATCCGCATGCTATGTATCAGCACAATAATTAGGAGAAATTTAAGGCAAATGTATGGGCTGGGATTGTGGGAGAATACCTTATCGGCCCATACGTCCTACCCGTCAGGTTAAACGCTCAAAATTATTTGATATTTTTGTGGGAGGTACTACCCCATCTGTTGACTAATGAAAATGTTCCGGAAGAGGTTCAAAACACTTTATGGTACCAACACGACGGAGCGCCAGCACATTACGCCAGAATTGTGCGTGATCACTTCAATGAGGCGTTCCCCTTACACTGTTTAGGTCGCAATGGCCCAGTTTGTTGGCCTGCTCGGTCTCCAAACTTGACCCCGCTGGACTTTTTCTTTTGGGGTTACATGAAGAAATTGGTGTATGCAAACGCCAGTTGGGTCCAAAATGGACCTAATCGCAAGAATTGTGGCCGCCGGCCACGAAATTGCGGAGAAGCCCAATGTTTTGCGTGATGTACGCACAGCTATTGCTGATAGGTGTAACGTATTCATGCTAATGACAGCAATTTAGAGCAATTATTGTGAAAGGAATGGCGTGTTTACTGACCCTTTACTAATCGTCCATAACAGAATGAAAACGTTCCACCAGCTTCTGTTACAGTATTTCAGTACAGACAAAAACGTAATTAGCTTTGTCATTGTAACATAACTGGAGGTTTGGTATTAATGCGTTGTTTCCGCTTTATGGTGATGTCACACTTGGAACTTTGAAAACCGATTTATAGGGCTTTTCCAGACATTTCCGACCATACGTGTCTTATATCAATGATTTCGTCTCGACCAACCCTATAACCAAATAGGATGCATTCCACATTCATTTGTTACACCCTGTATGTATATGCATTTCTGATAGTGGAAAAAAAAATATTTTACACACTTTACAGTGACATGCAAGGTATGCACAAATATTATACAGACAAAATTTATGTTAATTTTAAAATTGAAAATATTAAACTTTTTTAAGTAATACATACATACAGCAAGATTAATTTGTGTGATTCGAACAATACAAACGGCATTGTTTGGCAACAATTTACAAAATCTATTTTAATCAACAAATTTAATCAGGACATCAAACATACCACGCAATGTTTAATGTTTTTGAAAGCAAATTTGTATTTTCGATGTAGAGAATATAGGTATATTTCTTATCCTGTACCTTGTCATAGCTTATAGTTCATGTTTAAACATTATTTGTACCTAGTAAGTGTCATAGATTTTTTAACACTCCATATTATTATATTTATGTTACTATTGTATCAAGGAAACGTTCTGAAATTAATAAATGTAAATAAATTTCAACTGATTTTCTTAACTACTGAAATTTCTAAATCTAGAGTCCATTTTTCCTCGTAATCGTCAACAGATTGATTTAAATCATGTAATGTTTTTGTAATTCCCTGTGTAGTAGCAGTTAACGGTGATCTTCGCTGGAAGCAACAATGGTATTTTGTTGTGAAAAACTAGCTCTTGCAGATAGAAAACACACTTCTTCAACTCTGTCATTAGTGTTCTATTTTTTCAGGTAAAGTGTCAGTGAAATAACTCCCCAAGGAGCATGTAATAGTTAAGGCATGTAGAAGGTAGCTGTTGTTAATAAAATTCACACAAAGTGAAGTGTAATGAAATCATAGGTGACATATACATGCATTACTTATTTACTGCATTCATTCCATGTTTTCCATTTTAAATATCAGTTGCTTCTAGTTTATTTATAGGCTATTCAAAATTATACTACCTGAACTGACTTACAAAGTGATAAGGTACAGTAGGCTACTATATATATTTTTTACTGTGTGTATGTATTTTTTTCCTTTCTTTGAGCTTATTTAAAATGTTTCCTGTATGTTATCACTTGACAAAAGATGTGAAAATGATGTAGCAATACCATGTGATCTCGACATCTAGGCCTATGTTCTTTTGTAATCAAATGTACTGTCCCAAGACGAGCCTTGGCTCATGGGATCTGTGGTAAATAAATAAAAAAATAAAAATAAATCTTACGAGTATTTTCATAGGAGAAATTATTTTGTAAATTTTATTCAGTTTTAAAACATTTTTTTACTTAAATTTATTTTCAGTTTTTTAGTATTGTTGTGAACCGTGACTGTCTGGCTGGGCGGTGTAGTACGATACAGTGGCGGCGGAGCCAGGACACCCCCCTTCCCACCCACTCCATGGCGCCGTGGCTGTCTGGCGAAATACAATACAGTGGCGGCAGAGCTAAAAGACCTCCTTGTGCGCTGCATGGATTGTATTACTTTGAGTGACTCCACGATAACAACCTGCATGCCGCGATAATCTGAGAGCAGTGTAAGCTGATATAGCAGCGGCAATAACAAAGAGGTTCAACGTACACTGTGCCGCCCATGTGCGGTGGCGACCACCAACACCCAATATCGGGTAACAGGAGATATTGTAGTCTGGAGTGTTCCTGTTCATTCTTTATCTCTCGGGGTGGTGCTTGACCTTGAAGCGACGCCTTTCCAGGAGGTTGGAGATTAGAGACTTGCCGAGAGAATTCAAGATGTTAGAGGGAGTATATGAAAGGAGGCTGCAGCAGAAGAGAGTTTTTGGCTGGCAGGTGCCTGGGGTGAGTAAAGTGATAGTGACGAATGGCAAGAAGTATTGGGTTGCGACGAGTGTTCGAGGGTGTCCGGCGAGTTGAATTGCAGCAAGTAGTGGGAAGGTGTATCTCGGCCACAAAAGATTCATCGGTAGGCTATTCTTTCATTGGGTCCACCATTGTGAGTGACTAATAAGACTTTCCATATAACTTACAGAGAACTTATGTAGATGTATTATTTAGATTTTATAACCTGTATGTAAATAGTAGTTATTTGTTTTGTTTGACATCTATTGTGATAAATCATTATAGACATAGGTTTTTTGTGTAGATAGTTGTAAATAAACTAGGTTAGTTTTATTAATTTTCTTTCCTTTATCAAAGAGCTCCATCCCCAAACGTACCTAGCCCCAACTTGTAACAGTATTGTGTGTGTGAAATTTTGCAATCGACCGAACAGACAGACACATATTGCACTGTCATACAGTTATAACGTGCTTTTTTAAAGTTTCAAATCTCTAGCATATCGAGAAGTTTGTTTGACCGGGGGGGGGATATATATATATATATATATATATATATATATATATATATATATATATATATATATATATATATATATATATATATATATAAAATTGTAATCTGACATTTTTCCTATTTATTCAAATTGTCATCCATTGCTGAGCTATGTTTAAAGTTTCTTGCTCATCTGGAACTTAGTTTAAAATTGATTGCGAAATTTGTATCGAAAAAACGGACTGGTAAGGACACAAGTCAATACTAATGTGGTAAAAATGTTAATCTATTGTTATATGGACTAAAAAATGCTGCCTTCTCACAGTTATGCCTACTTACTGCCCTATCCTTGCCTTGTCAATCTGATATTAATAATTGCTATAACTTAACTTTGAAACAGTTTTCTTCTACTATTACTTATTTTAAAATATCTTCTATCATGGACTTTACGACATAATACTATAGGCTATAGGATGTTTCCATTTACGAGAAAGCTACGGGCCATGATGTGTTCATAGTCGTGTGGGTCAACAACGTGTTCATTATACTGGTAGAAAATTAATGTATTCCTAATTTTAATCTCATTGAATGCACTTTAATTTGTTGAAAGTCGGTTGTATCTGTGGTTTATCTGCTGTTATTATTGCAGCCGTGAACTGAACACTGCGTTATTTTGTGTTGGTACAAAGTGAACATGTGCAAGCTTCATATTATCTAAACCTAGCTTGGGGGTTTGATGCTGTAGCAGAGTGAATGCTGTGTGATATTATACAAGCTACCGACGGCGGGTTGTGATGGGGGAAATAAGCACACTCGCTTACTTTGTATTATTCCTAGTACCATGCTCTTTCCATGTAACTATTGTGCCTGACACTATTGAATGCTCTCTGAGCCTTAAGACTATTAATAAACAACTAATTTTTTGTGAGATCCAAAATACAATTTCAATAACAACTGTGTAATTATATTGTCAGGTTACAACCGACTGTGGAACCAGAACAAGTTATATTTTTATCAACAGCCACATTAACTTACTACACAAAAACATTAGTTTCTATAAACTAATATACCTTCACTTCCTACAGCAATTTCTTCTGGCGGGTTACATAATTTAAATATCCGTCGCATCTTTATATCAGGCTTTAAATATTTGGAAAAGCCTCTCATTGGTGTATCATTGCTTGTACGTTTCATAGCAGAAACTGGATCCTCATTCCCCATATATTTGTACATTCCTGTAAACAAAATTATAAAACAATACGATACCAAACATATATAATCTAACCATACATAGGCCCTACAGTATAAACATAACGTAACGGAAACCGACCTGCTACTAAAAGAAATATCCATACACTTAAAATTAAATAACAATACAGGGCTCTATGTTGCGAAGACAACTTCATCATTGCAAGAGTACTCATTGAATTATACGATACTTAATGTGCTTTCATAATTTCGAATAAAAACATTGGAAATGTATACAATGCAGCGAGGTTAAATTGTAACAGTGGAATCGGTATGGTTTAAAAACTAGATGTTGTTAAAATATTTACAATAAATCTAAACGCAAAAGCGGCAAAGTTAAAATAATGACCGTAGTAAACATGGTTTTCAGAATGAAAATCAACATAATATTTATAATCGCGAACGATTCAACGTTTCTGCTAACACTTTGGACAAATGAGTAACGTAAATAATGTATGACCAAAGTAGTACACTATCGCATCGCTAGATAGCATTACAGTCTAAAGAAAAAAGTGAATAAAAAAAAGAATATCGGGTGTAAACAAAGTCACGTGAGAGGGTGTGGAGACAATAACCAATCAACAGCTAGATGAAATGGGCGTAGCCAATCACCTTTTCTGCTGCACGTGAACTCTACGTGTTAGGATTCAGCTGTGTTACGTGATCAATTCCAACTGCGCGGCGCTTCAGATGTGTTCAATGTAGCTGTACGGCCTGAGTTGTGTTTGTTAGTGTGCGTTGATGACTGTTATTCACTTGTATCGTAGAAGGACATTTGCTTGAATGGTCACAAAGACAAGACGTGTGTGAATATTGTTTTGGCGTGAATCATATTAGTGTGTAACCAAGAAAACTAGCCTGTTCGATGTCACAGCGTGACACTTTTATTCATCTTGTTGCTGGCGGGTAAGGTGGTGCAGATGTATTTGTGTGTCCTAAGATAGTATTATGTAACATGCGTAGTGGCTTGTGCTGTTTTAACATGTGTTTGCATATATCTGTGTGCGAAAGTTTCTTAGTAATGTTGATGTTACTCCGTACCTGTGCAATGTCTTGGATAAGGCGTGCAATTTAAGTGCTGATGTATACGGTGTTCGTGATTTGTGATAGGGTTAGGGGAGGTGATAGGGGCTACGTTTTTTTGTAGTGATGTGAGTGTAACTAATGGCGTGCGTTACGTTGTCCCAGGGTGGCCGGCACTGTTGGTGCTATAGTGACCTGCCCCCTGGAAGTGGTGAAGACTCGACTGCAGTCGTCTAATGGCGGCTTTGTCGTTCAAGCGACGTGTCTGCCAAAAATCGCCTCCCCAGGGCATGGCAGTAGCCATGTCACGTGTAAGACAATCCCGCCGAGCCAGAGGCGACGTATCACGACTGTCGCCCCAAGGAGTTCGACTCAGATCCTGGCTATCTCGTCCCTTCAAGGACCTTCCGGCACGCCAACGATGGGGCTGATACAGTGCCTAAGGTGTGTACATTGTCCACGTATACACTCACAAGTAAGCGTGTTTAGTTTATTGCATCCCGAATCTCTCTTAATAAAAGTTCATAAACGTCTGATGTAGGGCAAGTATAGGTACACATAGTATAGGTAATTCGCGATAAAATGAGCACTTTTGAAAGATCATCGTGTCTAGATAAATAATTTAACAATAATATTTTCCTCAAAAGTAAATTTTTGAGTTGGATACAGTTACTTTATAAACTTCTATCATTACTTATGTTGCTTTGTTTATTAATTGCAGGAAACTCGATTATCGAAAAGAAAAAAATAACTAAGGTTTGTATTAAGTACTCATTTTATCCTGAACCCCCTATACTAACACAGCTGATTGTGCTAGTGTCATAAAAGTGATAGCACTCCCGTAGTAATTTTTGGCAAGTAAGATACACAATGAATTTGAGTGGTAAGCGTTGGTGGGCAAGAAATTTGGTACGTACAGTATTAAAGTGCAGACTAAGCATGGCTGCATCTAGGGAAGAGGTGATTGCACTGTCCCGAGCCCACCCCACAAAAAATCCTTGAACTCACCAGATAGAATAGTGTAGGCTAATGGGTTCCAGACCCTTAATTACACAATTTTTCACCTTAAAATCCAAGGGGGAAGGGCCACCGTATCCTGCACTTTATTCAGGGGAGGAGTTGGACTTAGAATTTGGACGAAAAACAGAAAATTTCAAAGTAAGTAAACTGCATACAATTTTCTTTACGTACAACTCATTTTCATCACTGTAGAAACATTTTGTTATTAAGAAACTTTACCTGTAAAACCAATGGTTTAGTCCCTACGCGATGAGTAGCTACTCTTGATATTTACCACAGTTTATGCCTAGGAATTTTGAAGATTTTTTTTAGCCTAATTTTATTGGTTTGTACTGTCTGTGTGTCTCCTTCATTCTAAATCTCTAAAATGATACAGAATTGACACATTTTAAAATATACAAATTCATGGCTTTGTCATTGGTTTTCATCTTTATTGAACTAGGTAACCTAGGAAATAATTTAAGATAGATTTATTCACGTGGTATGCCACCTTATTAAAAGCACAAGAAATTTGGCCTCTCATTATACTAGCCTACAATGCTGACAGCAACTGCAGCAAACAGTGACTGACTCTCTATGGTAGATTGCGTTACAATAGTGGACCTTCTAATATTGGCATCCAGGTTAAGTACAAATTTGTGTCTTTTGTGAAATATGAAAATAGTTCATATCTATTAACTTAGGCCTCCATAACATTTAAAATTCACATGTTCTAAAAGTAAACCCCATTCATATCAATAAGTTTACAGATCTACAATCTTTACATACTCTTTAATATAGAGAAATATGGGAAATTAAAAATATTTTATTGAATGACTGAGTTGGTTGGAAAATTCAGGAGGGGATTTGGGAGGAGGTTACAAGCTTGCCACTTGGCTGTTACCCAATTGCGAGTTATTATTATTATTTACCAAAGGGTCTGTGGCTGGTTGCAGTGGCCATGGTGGCCACATGTCCTTGAATTCTTGAAAAGCTCGAATTGTCCTTGGTTTTCACATGCACTTAAAAATCCTGGAAAAATGCTTGAATTTCCATCCTTGAGTTTTGTTTTTGATTTGTTTAAAGGTTGAATAATTGTCAGTTTGATACATGTCAAGATGGACTTCTATTGAAACATGAAGATTGATAATTTTTTGTTATATGCACCTGAAATGTAACCAATGTTTACAACATGCTAATAGTAACCTCGAGATACTTTGTGTTTATAAAGCTGGCATTATTTCAGCGTATTGAGTTTCAAATAAAATGTATCTTTGTCAAGTAACTTTCTGCAACTGTCATGGTTGCGGTAATGATATTTTCACTTTGAAAAAAGGAGGGGGAGAGAGAACTATAATGTGTGTGAGAGTTTGTGTGTGCAATTGTGTGTGTGCGTGGTTTTTTTTTTTTAATTGTTAATTATAAGCTCTGCAATAGAACTATTTTACTGTAAGTATATGTAGGCCTAGATATAAATTAGCCCTAATATAAACAATATTGTGAAATGTGATTCCTCATCTTCTGCAACATAAGAACCATAATGTGATACATTGTGTAGGGAAAGCAAGATGACTGACTGTACATTTGCAGTGTTACCATTATTGAACCATGATTGTGTCGCAAATTCTCGTCTTCACGTGATTAATACAGTTATCTATGATTGTAAACGAAAATATATTATATGGAAGTAACTTGGTGTCTAAATAGTGTATTTTTTATGTGTGATGTATTAGGCAAAAATATTCTATTAACTGAAGATTTTTCATAAATTTAGGGTATTCCTGGCTAGCATTTTTGACCGTGTTCTATATAGGATGTACAGTTGTCCTTAAAATTTGTTTTGTGTCCTTGAAATCCTGGAAATGTTCTTGAATTTAAAAATTGTGTTTGTGTGGCCACCATGAGTGGCTAGGGAGTTCGCCTCCCACCAGTGCGATCCGCACTCGATTCCCGGTGCGGCCAGTCCTAGAAGTTTCTCTTTTGAGAGATATGGCGCACATTACTGTTGGTCGGCGGGTTTTCTCGGCGTTTGCATCCCGTCGCCTCTCCGTCATGAGGCTTTGTCGTATCATCCTTCATAGTTAGGTTAATTCTACTACAGGTTTGAAAGAAAACATGTTTTACAATGGGAGAGTTTGGCACAGGGGAAATTTTTGCCGCTAGTTTCGCTGTCTAATAAAATACGAAACCGTAGTGAAATTAAATTCTAGCTATGCTTGGGAAAGAGAGAAGTTAGTGTAATTGAAAAGGACAACCAAAACTGTTTCGCCTTTAAATTATTAACTTCATTTAACACGAAATCTCTGTGGTTGGTCAGTTTACACCTCCTTAATTTGTCCCTGCTTCGAATATGAAATGCAACTGGGAAAAGTGCTCGAGTCGCGTGACTAGATAATTTAAAGATTGGTGAGGATGTTCAATGTGGTGAGAGGCGTAGGAGGGTGTGCACAATATGGGGCAGAATTCAAAGAGGACTCTAGTTGAAGAGGGGATCATGAATGGAAGATTCAGAGGGTAGTAAAGAGAACAGAGGGGGGAAAATTCCATGGTAAGCAGAACAGTAAAGGAGTAGAACGAACTTAAGCAGGTGGTGGTAGTTGTGAAGGGTGACGGAATCCAACTGCAGGAGGGCAACCCAATCAACCAATTAGGATGACAGTTGGAACACGGCATTGAAAGTACTGGTTGGGTGACGTTTATTCGTCGGAGCAGCTTCCCTTCGCAATGTAACTTCTGCATTCGGCGAGATAACATTCCACGAGAAGCACGTGGCTTGCGTCAGTTTTGCTAGCGACAGCCTGCCAACAACTTATAACGCCATAAAACGTCTAAAGATCACATGTGTTGTACAAATTACATATTCAAACACCGCGAATAGACCTGTTTAAAATTACCGTAGGTATTTGGTGTAGACGTTTTATATTGGTTTTATTAACATCTCTTGTAATTGAGTGACCGCCCAGTGGCATAGCGATGCCAACCGTAATGCCAGAATCGTACTTTTTTGCGATAAAATCGTACAAAACCATTTTCAGGATCGTTTATCAACAAATAAACGCAAATATTTTCTGCAAGCTTTTGAATATGGACATAAAAAAGACTCCTAAAAAGGTAATCAAACAAACTTTTTGCGTACAAACTAAATTGTCAGGCAGTAGAACCGAACTATACAGATATAAGTGAAAAAATAACCCGTTGAAATTCGAAACATTCAAAATATATTTAAAGAAATAATTGTGCATAGATGTAGGGGACGGTTCCAAAAAACAACTTCAGATTGTTGCCCGGACTGTCAAAGTACCCACTACCCACCTTACAACAGATGGGCCTACAATCCTCACTGACTAAAAACCCTAAATATAGTAGTTTCTGAATTAGTTTCATTCCTGCGTTCTCACGCCATATAGTCTGCAATTGTTTCCTACCCTGTTCTCATATTATGATTTCGCATGTTGTATTTAGCAAGAGTAGGTACCAGCTTTATATTCTTGAGTGTGCTCGATCCACTGGCACTTGACACCATGTTGTTAGGCCTAATTCAATTAGTAACTGCATGAAAACTGAATTATAGGCCGTTCACGATAAAGTGAGCACTCCATAAATATTTCTTTCGACCGTTTTGCAGCCATATTTACTATTTTTAACACGAAAACTTCCACGTAACTAAAAACTAGTGTAAATGTTTCAAAGTCCTCAAAAGTTAACATATATGGCCCAATAAAACATACTTTTAATTAATTACAAGTTCTGCTGAGTGCTTAGTTTATAGTGAACAGCCTATACACATACATAAGCACCGATGTGCAACACAAGATAGCGAACCACACCAGCCGGTCACTGTCTTATTCCTCTGTCGGTAAATTTTACTCCCTCGCCGATTTACAAAGCGTGGGATATGCAGCCTGTTTTGTTTTGCTTCACATCCTGTGAATATTCTCACTATTATTCCTTCTTTCTCGGTATCTTTGTAGTTTTCCCCATCCTCCCGGCGTTCGTCATACTCTACATCCTGACCAGCCTTCCACTATTCTTTTGACCTTTATTGAGTTCCACCCACTTCAAACATCGCTCATGGCCGAAAACCCCCTTCGTTCTCTCAGTTTATCTTGCCCACACTATGCTAGCCTCCTTTGTACTTTGTCCTTTCTTCTGCTGCTTACTAAATTTGCTTTAGCATTGCGATGTATGGCTACTTCCTGCATTACAGTTCCCAGCATGCCCAGTGTCCTTCTTCCTTTAGGAACTCTCTGCATTCCTTTCGTCACAGTAAATGCCCTGCAACAGTATCGGTATATTTTGACGGTCTCTCCTACCCCTCCCGTCTGTATAATTTCGCTCTCCTCAGTATTCTCGTAAACATCACTGGCTTTGACTTCTATTCATTTTCAGTTTCTTATTAATCCACGATCTTGTCGGTGTCGCCCTGTCTGAGTTCACAGCGTCCTGGTTTGCATTATGTCATATATAATGTTGTGTTAATACGTCATGAGACAGACGCACGGGTCGGACTTACAGTCTGTTCCAGATACATGTGCACTTATCTGAAAGTCTGCTGTCAACTTTCAGCAGTGCTTGGATTTGTAGGGTTTTCTGTGTAGCTAACATCGTTTCACCTTTTGCTTTCTCGTTCAGCATGATAATACTGTACATTGTCGTGACACTCACCAGCTGTCAATGCGCTCGAGAATAGACACTCATTCCCCTAAATTCCCACCCTCTTCGAAGGTCACTATACCATGTCCATAAATAAACAGGCCACTTGCTTTAAAGTTCAAGGGCATACTTGTCTGTGTTATTGATTGTACACATTTTTGTTAACAAAGTGAGCATGATTCTTAAGTGAAAAGCGGCCGATTAAAAAAAACGAAAAGCACGTATTTCTTAAATTCTTTTCTTAAAATTTGTGTGTATGCTTGTTGATGTAGGCCTTTATAAGTTATAAAGCATATATCCACAATACAGAATGTTGCCCAGCCTCTGGATACAGCCACTACAGTGGTTCGAATTATGATACAAAGGCCCCATTCACGAAATTGTATTTGTGACATACAACGCCAGGTAAATTGTGCAGTGCGACTATGCACGTAGGACGCTTTACATAGCAGTTAGGGCAGGCGCACCACACATTGTTTACAAGTATGCGCTACTATAGGGTATTGACTGAAATGTGAATAGTAGACGTATAGTATACATATGTTGTGTCGAATCCTACATCCAGGAACTGGTGTTCTGCTGGAACATACGGGAGCTTAAAAATAAAAATGTTGTGTGGGCGTTGCGGCGCCTCTCCTCTGCCCACACGTCCCGTCCTGAAGGTCCCAGATCCAGTGACGTCGTGCAGCCTCCCTATGCTTGCCAGTCATGCAGTTTATAAATAGTTCCGGGCGACACTTCACCTGGATACCTCCAGGCACTCTGCCAACATTCCTTCCGCTGCTGTCAGTCCATCTGACGTCCTCACAATGTCGCTTCCATATGAACACGTATGCAGGCAGAGGATGGCTATGTTGTATACTGCGCGTTCAGAACTAGTAAGGCCAGGCAGTTGTACTTCTGAAGGATTGGTTAGTAACTCGAAACACAGCGCCCACCCTACTAAAAGCTAATGCTAAAAACTGATTGTTATGGGTGGCAATCAACATGACGAACGCAACACCACTTAAAACCGCCTAGGTATGCATGTGTGTCCTTGACTTCGTGTAGTACGTCACGCCATGTCATTACCTACATACTCCTACCTCCAAGAATAAAGCCTACTATTCACGGCAATTTTTCCGTAAGGCCATTGTAGGTATTTTTCACATTGGTGCAAAAAGCTGTAAACTATCGTCCGGTGCGATTCCCACATGTGAAAATCCGGGGACCGACCCCGATTGAACCCGGATCGCTTTTGTGGCAAGCAAATGGTCTTACCATTTGGCCACCGCGACTACTGACCTTACTTGTAATTTGATTTTTTTTTCTTATCCTGGCCTCAAAAATGCTCTACAAGTGTTCTATTATAGTATCCGGTGACTGGAGAGGGGTATGAAATGCTTCGAAGTTTTATACAACAGCTCGTGCCTACTTATGGGCTGTGTGTTTGGGAGCGTTGTCTTGCTGAACACGAATTCACTGTGGCGGTCATTTTTAGGCACTAGCAGCGAATATTTGATTTCAAAATGTAGCTTTACATTTTTTGATCCATTACAACGAGGCTTCCTTACTCTGGCAGCAATCATGCAGCCCCATACTTACACGTCTCCACCTCCTTGTTCGACTGTGGACAGCAGGGTCTTGGCCTGTAGCGCTGAATTCCCCCCCCCCCCCTTTTTTCTCTTCCCAGTTCGACTCAAATAAATTAAATTTACTCCCATCGGAGTAAATAACTTTATTCCAAAAATTGGGCCCTTTATTTGCGTGTTGTTTTGTTGCAAGACGTTTCTTCTGATTAACTTCAGAAACGAAATATTTCTTGCGAGCAACGCTGTCATTACATACTCTTCGTTATTCAACCCCCGGCGCACTGTTGCTTACAGATACTGAGAGCCCTTGACTTGACCACTCTGTAACAATATTTGGAGTACTTAATATAGGGTCGTATTTAATTAGACGAACCACTCTGCATTTATCTGTAACAGTCAACTTGCCTGGACGTCCACTTCTTGGTATATTTTGCACAAAGTTTGTTACACAATACCGGTCTGTTATGGACTGGACTGTCGAACTAGGTCTTCCGATATCCTACGTAGAGATCTCTCTCAAAAATGTGCGCTTGTTGCGAAGTTAAATAACGAGCCTATATGTTTCGCTTAACTATTTTATTTTTCCCTTAAGCCCCCATACGTTGACGCCGATTGTTGGTCGCTCATCCACTTACACACCAGCAGTCTTAACTCTAATTGAACTACGACTTGTCTAAATCGAACCACAAAGGCGATAGTGTCACTGTTTACAGAACTTGTTTATGCCCGTACGATTACTTGTGTACGAATATGAATATTTATTACGAATTTGATAGTTGTCTACATTTTGTTACTTTACTTTGTATTGTGCATAAATATAATACATCTATACTATGACATTTATTGTATGTAAGGGCCAACAATAATTTGAAGCTATTATTATTATTATTTTAAAAAGAATCGTTTAATATGCCGGGTATTTATAATTGTAAGTTTTTTGTCCATTACTTTGTCGTGCATAGTCGTTTACTGTAGCAAAGAACTTCGATGCTATTGATTACAGCCGTAGAGTGAAGTGTTTACGTTTCGGACTGCATGTGAATTGCTCCGTTACAGACTATTCACGCTAAACTAAGCACTGCGTAAATTTTCTTGTAAGCAATTTCGCTTTCATCTTTACTATTTTAAGTACGCAAAAAAAACTTCCATGTTACTAAGTACTAGTGGAAGCATTTCACAATTGTCAAAGCGTCATCCCCAATAAATAATTATTTGTTTGGTTAGCCTACTATAAGAGTTGGGAAGTGCTCACTTTAAAATGAACCGCATATACAATGTTGTGGTTAGTTATAAACTCGCATTAAATTAAAACGTTTAGCATCTGACTCCTAACTCTGTAAAGTCATACATGAAGAGCTGGTGTGTGAGCTAGGTGTGTAGTAGGAGAAGCATTTTGTGTAAATGAAAATTATTTCCTTAGTTACTTGAAATTTTCAACATGACGGGACGGGAAGAATGCGTAGTAGAATGTATGAATACTACACGGATGTTGTTAACCTCTGACGTCACTTATTACGCAGACGAGCTTGCAAACCTAAGATCTTGCACTTTGATTTCTTATCACGAGAAGATTACTATGAGTTAAAACCGGTTTCCGAAGAGAAGTACAGTAGTTCTTCGTGCAGTAAATAAATATCTTGCATTCGTCGTTAGTTGAGTCTCTGTAAAAAGCCCAGATAAAACTGCCATGATAAGATAATGCGATTTTAAGCTAACTTGCGAGGCTTATGTTGTGATGACGTGCGTATCAATAGTGTCTCTAATTTGCACTAGTAGAAGACTGTTATCTTATCTGCCGGTGGTTGTAAATGAAAGTCTATAATTTATAACCTATTTTAAGAGAATTAGCGTACGCTGTTTAAGTTCTTACGGACATTTATGAAAAAGATTGCACACCGTATAGTGCAGTAGTCAACGAAATTGGAAATAATATTTACGGGAAAGTGACGTGCAGTAATCGTGCAGATATTTTATTGCATGCAACAGATGTCATGTCATTTGATTATGTTAAATCCTAGCCTTGTTTGTCGTTAGCAATGGCGCACCTATATAATAGCCTCGATTGACAGGGAAGTGGCAGTGATTTATTGTAGTAGTGTTAGTGAACAATATAAATCTGTACCTCGGAGGCATAAGACACTATGCCATAAAAATCATATTTTTCAGGAGAGCAGTGTGAAGAGTGTGATTCTCTAGTGAATTTAGCTGTTTGACACCCAAAAATGTGGTTTTTGACACAATATGGACTTTGTGTTGTATGCTACTAGAAAGTAGCCTACTTAAAACTGTGTTAATGTTTATGTTGAAAAGTGCATGTGGAGAAAAAGTGGACATAATGTCTTAGCCTCCGAGGTACAGAAATATTTCTCCCGGTTACACTACAAAATGTAAAGCTTGACTATAGTTACGAAATAGTAGAAAATTGCAAGAATTTTTCAAGCCACCTTAGTTTACCTTGCGCCTTGTAGATTGGAGCGTGGTTGTGTGGTTAGACGAATCACAAATATTCAGAAGCGGCACACCAGTTACCATTGGTCCAGTCAGATGGGGACGGGCACACACCAATAACCCAACAAGAACATCAGGCATGGACATGTTATATTGAAGTCTAGCAAACAGGCAACATTCCCCGCGATAAATCAGTGTCCCTAATTAGTGTTATCGCAGACATTATGAAATAACGCCGAGCCATTGAACACAAAAAGAAAGTTTTGAATAAGTTGAGACTTGTAGACATTAATTTTTTAGGTCGCATACTTTTTGTTCAGCGTAATTTCAAAATCAAAATTTTACTGTTTTCAGGATGCAGCATTTTAACTTTTTTTTTTAATGCTCCATTTATACTAATGATAAGGTCGTAGGCTATTTCGACAATTTTTTGGGCGTGTTAAATGGAGAAATATCTTTTAGGGCAAACGAAGCGCTCCCGAACTGTGAAGACAGTGACTTGATAAGAAAATTGCAATTCCCACGGGTTGCTTAAGTCCGCAGCTTATCGCGAGATAAGACTTCATCACGAAAGCTCCAAATTGTCAGTGTACCAGGCAAATCGATTTTGTCCAGGATCAGATGTTGAACCGAACTGTATAGCTTCGTAGATGCAGTTATATAGTTTTTAAATTTGATACGAAATCAAAATAATGCCACATAATCGAAAGTTTCAAATTTGTTAAGTCGCAGGTAAGAGATATCTTATGTTATAATCTCAAATTACCTTTTATGGGCACTGTCTAGGCTTATGGGGAATATTAATGAGATAAGAAGACACTTGTACCTTCTGTTATTTAAATTCCGCCAACCCGGATTGTGTGGGTCAAGAGGACAACTTTATTTCGCACACGTCAATCGTAAGTCAGAAGAAACACAAGTAATCATTATCTGAAATGTTCGACGTAGTATACATTATTCGTTCAGGGCTGCAACCTACGAAATAAATATTTCTGAAAATATGTACCACTTTATATTGGTGTCCCAAGTAACAACAGTTGACGGCATATAAAAGAACCCACGATTTGGGAGTTGTAGGAAGATATCACTGTTTTTACAGTCTATTAAAATGGAAAATTATTTACCGAGAACAGCTTGGTTTTTTAAATTGATTGAGTGCTCTTCAGAAATAGATCTGGGAGTCCTAAATAAATAATGCTTGGTTTTTTATAGCCATCGGATCTAAATTCGGATTAAAAAGTGAAAATAAATTTGCGATACAAAATAAATGTTTGAAGTATAATACGCATAAAGCATATGCTGGTTCTAGATATTTACGTGAGTTTACTTGTGTTGTAAGTTATCAACGGTATGGGTAGTATTTCATATTCTTCATATTTATCGTTCGTTAGCTTAACGTGGATCACAAGATTTCGATAACTGAGATGTAGCTTTAACATTCAAAACATTATCTTACGAATCGAATGCTTATCCTCAGAAATGTGTGTACCGCCTAACCGTTAATGCTAGTATGAAACGAATACTACAATGAATGTAGTTGGATGTACAGTATGGGAGTGTCAACAAATGAGTGATAATTAGTTCAGTCATCACGTGCTGCTAACGTAGTTAGTATCGCGCTAGTGCGCAGTCAATAATAGCTACCTGCTTGTCACTCGGGCGATAATGACGTTTAGCTTACGTACTACAGCAACGTAGATACAAAATTGATGAATGGAAAATTTCTGCTCTGTACTTTTTCAAAACAGTGTTATGTAATGTAGGCAAAATGCAGATAAGTCAAAATGAAATGTACTTTGGTAATGAATGGAAAAAAAAAAATACGTATCTTAACTAATGACATTTTGAAACGATAAACGAAAGTAAGTTAGCTATACAGTAATCATTATACCTACTTTATTGGTACGCACATTGTAAATGTTCGTTCGTGATTCCATGCCACACTTCGCATTATGAGATTTATGTTTCGCCCATTTTGTAGACGCCTTCATCATATCTGTACGAAGTAACTTTCAGACATTCGACTTCAGTTATATTCTCGATGACATTGTGAAATACCAGCAAGTATGCAGCGTACGTTCTTTATTCGCTGACGGAGTTTTAAGTATTCAGCTGTAGTGGCAGATTATTCAGGACGGTAGGACTCGCCAAGTGTTGCTATGTTATTTTTTTCTACTTTCATTAGGTTTTGAATCCCGTATGAATGGCACTTGTACAGGACAAGGAAAGTAGTAATTTTGGGTAACTTCACACTTTCCAGCAATGTAATTCACTAGCTTGCTCATGGGGATGTGTTAGACAATTTCATTGTATTTTCAGTTTTTGAGACATAATATTTATTCAAGGTGTATTATAAACATTTTCTGTTCGACAAAGCATAGGATATATTCTTGGTAAACTGCTCGACATAAATAGTAATGGAATCTTTCATTAATTTGTCATGCAGAGCAGAATCATTGCAAGAGCCATGAATTGCCACGCCCGTTAGTTTTACATTGCTTATGAAAATATATTTTTTAATGAAACAAAGTTCAAATCGAAGAATTCTTATACTGTTTTGTCACAAATATATCTTTATTTGTGGCTAATTTTTTTTAGTAGCACTAAGACTCACAGTTTTTTCAGATTTTTGTACCTAAAATATCACCACTGTCATGGAAATAAGCCAAATTAAAACATTTTTTGCAAAACACTTACATAGAATTGTGCGTCACGTGTGTTCTCCTACTACTGAAGTTTTTCAAAGCATTCAATTAAAAAAGTGTTGAGTTTTTTTTGCACCAATGAGAAAAAAAACTACCTAACACGGCCGTAAATTACTAGTACATTCACCATCATCCCATAAAACTGACCAGCTAAAGATGCTTACGCTCAAAATGGGAACATTTATTTTTGTGACTACATCAGTTTTGTTCTGACTTTTTATTACAATAAGGCTTGGCCGTGAAAAACCTTTATGCTTTATTTGTTTAAGTGGACGTGTTACGTAAATAGTGTTTAATACGTCAATTGATAATTACAGGTTTATTATTCTAATAAGTGTGCTGCATTTCGTGTTGTAGAAGCATAGTGTGCAGTGTGTGTTCTTTACGTCAATGTATTGGCAATAAGTTTTCCTATTTTAGCGTAGCAAACATGCGTGCCTCGTACATAGCATGCAGTTATAAGCCCCGGAATGAATGCTGACACACGGAACCCAAGATGATACTAAATATGTTAGAGTTGTACATTTATTTTCAATGTGTGTAATCGTAATGTATACAGTAAGCGGACCTTTGTTCTGTTGGTGAGGCTGATGGCCAGTGGCAGGGTGGACTCTCGTACCCGCCGACTGCGCATCGCGACAATGTACTGAGAGTGACGTCACAGGCGCCCTGGCTGCCGCCCGCCAGGCATGCCAGCAGTCAGCTGATCTATTCTCGCGCGCTGCTTCACATCAGCTGTGTGGGCGGTGTTTAGACGTTCCCATCCCTGTCGCGTCGGCGCGTTCAATTACCGACAGATTATTGTGCAGATGGTGCTGCGTGTTAATTTCGTAACTGAGAATACCTTCGTTTTAAAATGAAAATAAACCGATTTCACGTTTTAAATTATCAGCTTAATGTAACTTAACATTCAGGAAAGCTCTGTGATTGGCCAGTTTGGTGCACTATCTATACCAGCGCTCAAGCGGCGGAAATTTTCCCTGTGACAAACTTATATAACCTGTAGTAGAATTAACCTTAGTATAACAACAGGATGTGGCAAAATTGCCCTTACAGGCTTTCAGAACTTGTAGTGGAGACCAAGAAGATTAAGTCTAGCACAGGAACTCGTGTCTGGAAACGTACCGTTTTACCGCTACACGCAAAATCACCACACACGCTGTTCTCGGCACCACGCTCTAGGAGAGTATTGACTGTGGTGTTACATACGTGATTGCCCGATCACCTGATGTCCAATTCGACTACAAGTTTACATGCTAGCTTAAGCTTAATTAACTGTTTTGCCGCAACACGCGAAACACACATCGCTCTCCACGACTCCTGCTGCCTGTCGTCCGGAACTAGTTGCAAAAGGGGCTCGATGTGACAACGACTTCAACACAGATGCGGTACCTCCGTATCATGTTGTGGTATAATCGGTCACCATTTTATGATCCTCCAACATCCGCTGCAGCCATCACACGTGCTAGTAGGTCTTCCACGGATTCCACAGGGGTCTCGTAAATCGTGCTTTTCATGTGACCCCACAGATAGTTACGCGGGGTCAAGTCGGGAGAACGTGGAAGCCAAGCAATCTGGCCACCACGACCTATCCGCTGTATCCTAAATTGTTGGTCCAGATGACGTCGGACCGCAAGTACAAAATGAGCTGGTGCGCCTTCGTGTTGAAACCACATGTTTTGACGCACATGCGGTGGCACATCCTGCAAGAAACCTTGGAGTACGCCTTCAAGGAACCGTAAGTACACGTTACCCGTGAGCGTTTGTGGAAGAAGGCATGGCCCAATTACACGCCCATCAAGAAATCCTGTCCAAATATTGAGATCGTATCGGCGTTGAAACCCATGGGCGCGCAGTATGCAACAGCCCACACGTGACTGTTGTGAGTATTGTGAACTCCTTCCATGGTGAAGTGGGCTTCATCAGTGAATAGGATCCGCCGTGGGAAGTCGGGCTCATCCACGCAACGGTGTAACAATTATCTGCAGAAGTTCGCTCGTGGTCCTCTGACTGCATTACCTGTACCTTCTGGGGGTGGTACGGGTGTAGCTGCTACTCATGTAGAACACGCCAGACAGCTGTGTGATCCACATTCAGTCTATCTGTACACCGAACATTGTAAAATGTGTAAACATTGATTGTTAATGAACGTGCGGAGTGTTGAGTGTACATGAAATCTGAAAGTCTACCTGCTATCTGTCTGGTACTCGTCGTCGCATTCTCGTCCACTAAATTGTGCACATCCTCATCAAACTCAGGTGTACGGCGCCGCCGTGGAGCACCATAGTTGGCCCTGCTGGTGGTGAATGTACCCGTTTCAGTTGCCCGCTGGTACACAATCGCAAACAGTGAGTGCGAAGGTGTACGGCGGTATGGATGACGCTCCGCATACAGCTGACGAGCAGCCCTGCCATTGCACCGAGCTTCGCCGTACAATATATAACATCATGTCCGCATATTCCGCAAACGTGTATTCCATGGATAACAGCAACACAGTACCAATGAAGTACTTATACCTTGAATTGTGTACTGTAATGAAGGATTACTACTGTACTGTAGTATGAATTACGATGACAAGCTAAACAGCAGATACTAACATCTCTGGGTGGATCACAGACTCAACTGACTAGCATGTAATTTTGTAGTCGATTGGGACATCAGGTGATCGGAGAATCACGTATGGACTACCATAGTCAAAACTGTCCTAGTGTGTGGTGCCAAAATAGCGTGTGGTGATGTTGCGTGTAGCGGTAAAACGGTACGTTTCCGGACACGAGTTCCTATGCTAGACTTAATCGTTTTGGTCTCCACTACAAGTCCTCAAGGCATGTAAGGGCAATTTTGCCACATCCTGTAGAAATGGGTAACTGTTAGAAATTTGTGAAATGGAAAGTTTCCTAGAAACTTTCGGAAAAATTGGAAACCTTAGGAAACTTTGAATAATTAGTTTATGTTAAAACTTTTGCAGTGTTAAAAAATTGTGTAGATGTTATATTTTGTGCCAGTAAATATCAATAAAATACTAATTTGATGTTCATTATTTTTAGTTGGACTTGGAGAACCGAAGATTGAGGTTATAAAGACCGTTCGTGCCGATTCGGTTCTGTTCGTTATAGAACCGAGATACTGCGGAACCGATCGTCTCATCACTACTTTTAAATTGTTAGTAACTAAGATAAAACTTAAGTTTAGGGATTTTGGGCAATTTTTAGTTTGCGTAAATTCCATAAACTTCCACTTCTCTGGAAAGTTTCAAGAAATCCTGGTGAGGAAATTCATCCAGAAACTTTCCACATATCCATTCCTACTTATAACGTAGGTTTAATGCTAACATAAAACACACAAGCATCACTTTTTGTCTAATTTCCTCAAACACAAAGGATAACATACAAATTTTGGTCCGAAATACATTATCAACTTAAATTATGTAAGCCACCAATAAATATGTGTATATAACCGTATATTGTGCCAACCCACGCTTCGTACACCAACAGTTAACTACAACAACACTAACATCAACCACCAATTGTTGCTGCTTGGAAGGGCAGCCCTGACAGAATTTTTCTGCCAGTGATGTTTTGGAAGGATTGTCTGAATTGTCGCCGCTTGGAAGGGATTATTCTGCCAGTGGTGTATTTGAAGAATTGTCTTATTTGTGTTAGTGGTTTATTTGAACGCTTGTCTGAGTTGTTGCCCCTTGGAAGGACTGCCCTTCAGGATCATTCTGCCAAGTTATTTGAAGGATTATCTGAATTGTTACCGCTTGGAAGGGCAACCCTTCAGGATTGTTCTATCAGTAGTGTATTTGAAAGGTCGTCTGCTGCCCCTTGGAAGGGCTGCGCTTCCAGTCACTTTACGAATACATCACTGCCAGAAAAGTGCTGCCCTACCAAGATTCAACAATTTATTCGCATCCTAGCCACTGCGCCAAACTGCGGCCTCAAGTTGAGACAAGGAGTGATGAGTGAGTAATAGTCGACCTTGTGTTCCGAGGTCTGGAGGTGCGAAATAGCAACAGACAAGCGAGGCCCGCGCATCTTGAAACAAGCAGCTGTCTCTTACTGCAGGCTGGCCATTCCGCCAAAAACTCGCGCTTTGCTCATCGACTGAAGGCGTGTTAGAATTATTCCTGTTTGGAAATTCAGCTATCCGATATGTAGGTTAAATGAACGTCACGGTTCATAATATTCCTGTTGTCTTAGAGAGTACACAGTCGTTCTTAGGTCTGGCAGAAACTTTTGTGGTTGCTTCAAGTTATGAAATAAAAGTTCCTTCAATAAAATAATACTATTCATATTTTCCTGTTACTAAAATACAGAGCGATACATTTATGCCAGAAGTATTAAAATCGACTAACTTATCTCGTAAAGGTGTGTTTTACGTCAACTGAAATGCTGAAAAGGTGGATTGGAGCGCCAAAGTAATTAATTTTCACAATTTTCGTAAAAAGTGTTTCTCACTTATCGAAAATCAAGGCTCGACACAGCGCATATGATATTTCTGTACAATTTCTTACAACATTTTCATCTACAGATTGTCGAGCCTTGATTTTAGATAATTGGTGTGAAAATTGTTTTGACGAAATTTGTGATAATTCACTGCTGGCGCTCCATCCTCCTTAAACAGCAACATGCGACTTTACTGACCTATTTGGGGATTTAGTGTGCTTCTCCACCAAATATTTAGGTACTGCACATAATGACCTGTAGATCACGCGACCGAGTTAGCAACCTAATTGGCGGTTTCGAGCAAGCCCAAAATGTAGGATGTAGCCAATAAGTGATAATCAGCTCTTCTGCGATCAGGAAGTAGTGTTTGTTGTCTCTTAGATAAGAAGTATTTTGTACGGGTTGCGGGAAGGGGAGGTGTTTATATGTTGTTGATTGGCCGTGTACGCGTCGGCAAACAAGCGCGCCGGTGTGGCTGGCCTCCACTGGTAGTGTTGTCCGCCAGATGACCTTCACGCTGTGCAGAATTGCGACGCAGCGCCTCTGCCCCTGCAAGCTAGGCGCCACGCAGCATCGCCAGTTTGGAGCGTTCCGTTCTAGGTCTGTCTGCCTGCTCATATAGAGGCCTGCATTGCTTGGCACTGTGCGCGAGTGTGCTTGCTTGGTTTTACGTACTGTGACTTTACACTCAGCGACATAGCCCTCGTTGCGTGGTTATCGTGTTGCTAGCCTCTTATAGTCTGTCCGTTTTAAAATGAGCACTCAACACTTATTATACCTAAAATCTGTCTTTTATTGGAACCAAAGATTTTAAGTTTTTGGAGAGGTGAAAAGTTTCAGGGTAGTTTTCATGTTAGTAAATACAATTTCAGAATGGCTGAAAGAAACATTTAAGCAGTGATCACTCTATCGTGACTAATACAGTCTTAAGGGTGCGGTCTACTTCAATTTTCATAACCATTTTTTTTATAATTAATTTGTATCAGATATTTTTTTTCTTATTTTAAGACACAAAATGTGACTAAATTTGGCTCTTATGAAATTTTTTTATCTCTCATAGTTTCCGTGTAATGGCTTGTTAAATTACATTTTGCACGTTTCCGTTTTAACGATCACACGAAAACCAACTGATATACCAAACTCAAAAAAATCACAGTGGATGAAGATATTACTGGCTACAGTGTCATGCTCTTAGAAATAAAGAATAAAAATAATTTGTATTTATAAAAAAATATAGAATATTTTAAAATTTTTATTTTCAGTTTCGGCATTTTTTAAAAATACAAATAATTTTTATTCTTTATTTTTATGAGCATCACATTGTAGCCTGCAATGTCTTTGTCCACTGTGATTTTTTTCAGTTTGATATATCAATTGGTTTTCGTGTGGTCGTTAAAACGGAATCATGCAAGATATGACTTTAATAAGCCATTACGCGAAAACTATGAGTGATAAAAAAATTTCATAAGAGCCAAATTTAGTCACATTTTGCGTCTAAAATAAGAAAAAGAATATGTGGTACTAATAAAAAAAATGTTGATGAAAATTGAGGTAGCCGCGCCCTTAAGTCATTACAGCATTGCATAACTGAATGCTGAAGTAGCTGAATTCTTTTTGCGTACCTATCAGTTGCAGTTATCGTATACGTGCAGTATCTACATTGCCTCTGTTTTGAGAGTCAAAGTCATTCTTTGAAATGTCAAGAAATACTTTTTGCCAGCTGTGTGTGTAGGTGATTTGTCATTTTTTACTCACAGTTGACGCACAAGTTGTCCTTGATTGCATATTGCAGAGTAGAAGAAAGTTTTTTATTTCAACGATCTTGTAGTTTATACTTAATGTAACAATTTTGAGGAGCTTTGTTTATGAATTTAATAATTATATTTTCCCGTGATTACGTCTGTTAAAGAAGTCTAACTTGTTTTGACGGCAATTTTTGTTTCTGATCTTGCAGGACAAGCTGACATGAACATCCGATGCAGGGGGACAAACTGTGTTAGTATAGATTTTAATTTCAACGGACGTGTTTTACCATAAAGTATAACAATTCGCTGTTTATAAATATACTATTTTTAGTATGCCTACCTTAAAAATGTTAAGACTAAAAAATTTTGCTCTTGAGTGATACTGGCAAGACACAGGTAAACATCTATCGAAACTAACTTATGTTGAAATTAATTTCAATTTCGATACCGTATTTACGAATACTATAATGCATGATTTGCTAACTTCAGCGTAACTAAATGTTTCAGTTGTTGTCGACCATTACGACGCAAATTTTGACGCGATTCTTCCTGTACCTTGTATAAATACTCAAGTTGCATAGCTCCATGAAATCGCTCCAGGCGATTGCTGAGACGGTCGGGTCGGTTCCTTAACAAATAGGCCTGCCATGGTCGATTCCTCTTACAGGTCTCGTCCTTATGTGTGCAAGAATGCTGACGTGAGCCCACATGCGAGCCCGAACCGACAAGAAATGTTGAATTTCGCTATTTTAGTGTCTTATTTTAAATGTATCACTTAGGCCTATGTCATTTATTCATTTGATTGTATATTGTAAATATGACTTGTCCGATATCTTTGTGCGAAAATGTACACAAAAAAGATCCAAGGATGCAATAAACTAAACTAAAGTTGTACGACATCGTATGTAATAACTTGCTGTAGACGAGACGCATGCCTCGCCACAACTGTATTAACGCCCAGAGGAGCTTCACTTAAGGTTGTTCAAGTGGGGAAAAAACATAATTTTATATTTGTATGAAATAGTGTTAGTTTTGTACACATTACTTGAGAGTACATATACCTCTAACGGAAAAAAATTAGCTCATCTAGTTTTCCCGTAATGGCACTTCAAAGTCAAAATTTGCGTATTTTTACTTCATGCAAAACTTGAAAACCAGTTAACATAAAGAAATGAAAAAAATCATATCAAAACTACGCGTTACTGTCTATGGCCGGTAGCATTTAAAACCCGTTACAAAAAATGTTTATGTTAAATAAAAAATTTCAAAATTTAAAT
>PNEQ01071126.1:35911-55840 GCA_003012365.1 Medauroidea extradentata
TATAATGTGTTTGTATATGCTTCAAGCCGTAGACGGTGACGTGTAGTTTTGATGAGATTTTTTCCATTTCATTATATTTACTGGTTTTCAAGTTTTGTATGAAGTAAAAATATGCAAATTTTGACTTTGAAGTGACATTACGGGAAAACTAGATGAGCTAATTTTTTTCCGTTAGATATTAATGTTCTCTGAAGTAATACAAAACTAACACAATTTTATACAAATATAAAATTATGAATTTTTCCCCACTTGAACAACCGGCAACAGTTTATTATTATTTCTTATTTGTGTTCATCGCACATCGCCCCACAGACTTAATTGCACGGTTGTGTACAATTTGTTGTCTTGCAGACAATCGTAAACCGGCTACAAGACGCAGCGAACTGTAATAATATTGTGAAAAGTGCGGCCGTGGTTGGCTCAGTGGCTCGAGCATTCGCCTCCGATCGAGGCGATTTGGGTCGGCTCTCTGTTCATCGAATATGGGTTACGTGGTGAACGTTGCCGTTGGACGCCGGGTTTTCTCGTGGTATTCCCGTTTCCCCCTCTCTTCGCATTCCGTTGCCTCTCCATTGTAGGACTTAAGGCCTCGCTCTTTAGTTTTGCAGTGCTTTCGAAAATACTTTTTTTAAACGCAAATTAATACACGTATCAAAAATTCATTCTTAAAGTTTTAAGACTTATATGTCGTTTGTATCTGAATTTTTCTGTTGCAATGCACCAAATTGATTTTTAGATTTTTTCCCCTGATAGATCGCATATTTTGTGATTAAAATAAGCCGAAATGAAGCAAAATAAAACGGTACATTATTTAAAAAAAAACGCTCTGGCAAACTTGTGTATCGTATGGCTGTAAACAGTCTCAAATTTTTTCATAGCATTTGGTTAAAAAATATTTGAGTTATTTGCATGCAATTGTTTAAAATAAATGAGAAACCATGGGCTTAATCTTCCGAGGTAAGCAGATGCCCAGTCGGACGTCGGCAGTGGTATACGATTCCTTGGCTTTCGGGTACCCTCACCATACGGTATTGGTAATAATAATAATAAAAGTGGAGTCAGTAGATTTTGCAAGTTGCTCTATTGGGAGAGAGAACCCTCCAGTTGTTTAATGGAAACCCTCAATGTGGTTCCTTTTTATTTTGTAGACAGCTGGCGGTAATTATAAAACAGGGAAGCAGTAAGTGCGACCTTGTAAAATATTCAAGAATAATACCGCCTTTATGCGCAGATCACTGGATTGGGCTACAACGTCTCCGTATTTTATAGAGCGTTGGCCCTTTATGTTTGTTTGTTGGAAAATGTTGTAAAGTCAAATTAATATTTCTCTTTAACGAATTGTTGGAAATTTGTCCAGATATAGCAATCTGAAATAGCCGTTTTTTTTTTTTTTTCTATTTTGTAGGTCCCGTAAAATTTGCCTATAATAAATGTGCCCTTGTTAAAAAAAAAACATAGAATCATAGTTTGAAGTTTGTTTTCTTTCAATAAATGAAGATATTGTCAACTAGTTTAGTGGTTCCTTCGTTAATCAGAACGCACATGCCACGGCACAATACCGTTCACGAACTAGGCTAGGAGTTCACTTAAACGGCTAACTGGCGTAATGATTGTGTTACAAGAGAGGCTTGTCGAGTGTCGTGAAAAGCAAGTGGATAATAACTTCCAATTCAGAGTAGGGCGTATAGTGTTCACGAGAGGACCGCTTAAATCCTGTCTGCAACGCAAATGTCTGTGGCTGGGGGGTCACAGTTGAGCCTAGAGCTAGTCCATTGAATACCTAAGATAGTATTAAGTGCTTGTTGAAGGTTTGGTTGAGTCTGAAAGTGGGAATAGTACGTTTCGGTGAGGATTATTGTACTCTGCCCTCCTAAGCACTGTAACTGCAGCATTGGCGGAGTTTAGATAAACGAGTTGAAACTTCGAAGTGTGAGATACCAGTGTGACACTTTGAAAGTTTTCTAAATAGCTGTTTGTGATATTTCTGAATTTCAAAATCTCAGTTTTTTTTGTGCTGGAGAAAGCATTGCATTCTTGATACGCTTCCGGATAAATATGCCATTAACATGACTCTATTAGTTGCAGTATGTTAAAAAATTGTAGCCACTAATACATGTTTGTCAATGACATATTTTACACGCAAGAAGTTATGAGGATGTCAACCTTTTCTTATTTGCTGCTGGGAGGCTTTGTCCTGACGCAAATAAACAGCATATTCTTTATTTCAGTTCCTGATCGGGAATTTTTGACAGTGTCAACAAAATCATAAACGTTGTAGGTACAATTTTGCTTCTTTAATGACTTTTCCAAGATGTGATGAAAACTGTCCGCTGACATACACGTGTCTCCTTGTTCAAAGTAATATTATTATGATGTCCTTTGCGCAGGTTGTATCAGTGTTGAACATGAAGACTAAGAATTACAAGAAAACATTAATTATTGTTCTGCCTGGAAAATGTGCGTGCCTAAATGATGTGTTCTGCAACCCTCATGTACAGAAAAAATTGCGACAAAAATTAATATATCTCTTGTTTCGACAACATATCCTATCATGCCATATTTAAATGGTTTTGTCGTTTTCTCTCCATCTGGTACGAATCTGTCATTGTAGACTATGGTAATGACATCCTTTTCAAACAAACGCCCGTAGGCAGGGCCAGAATTACTTACCGATGCCTTCAAATTTGTCCAGCTGCAGTCGATGTTGGGTGTGGGCCGTTTGCCAGCGACCTATGCTGGTCCAGTCACAGATGAAGCTGGTGGTGGTGATATTATCTTTGTTGTCATTATTATGGTTGAAGAGTTTCCCTTCACTTTGCCGGGCTGTAAGCCTCCCGGGCGCCATATAAGTAGTTACAGTTAATTATGGTTTGGGTCGGATCCCAACAATGGTGAATAGAAGTTACGTCAGCCACAGTGACATGGTCTACTATAGAATAAAACACCTCATTTCGAAAAACTCGCTCGATTATTCCACTTCCGCCCCTGAAGGAGCACTTCGTTGGTTGTCAGTATCCAGCGGAATACGTCGTACGGTGTATAAAACGCTGGAAGTCCACTGTCGCCTTGGTCGAATTCCATATTAACATTCAGGGTTGTGTTTCGTTTGTGACCATCTGTTTTGTTGCAGTTTGAATAAATTTACAGTTTGAAATGTCTTGATTAAAAAAAACTTTTCTGTTAATTCTTCTGCGTTAAGTACAACGGTACCTTTTTCAAATGTTTAACTGTCATGTTGCTTTGTGTGCTCTGTGATGTTCGTTGTACAGTTTTTGTCAACAAATCATAAGCGATGGTGTACGTCAATAATCACATACGTTCTTATAAGTCCCATTGCAGCATGCACTTACTCAAGTTGGAATTCTCTACCAAATCTTCTTCAGCTCTGACGTACTACTCTTCTTAAGGCATCGTTATTTACAATTGTTATATTGTCATCACCATCACATTCCACAATACATCCATCTGTGATGATTATTTCCGACTTATGAGCTTTTGGCTCATTTACTTCTACATTATCGTTACCCGTGTAATTCAGAGTGGGTACTGCAACTTCAGTGTTGTTTATCAGATCTCGTCATATGTGGCAGTGTTTTGTTCGTTTGCTAACTCCTCCGTATACTGTGTACAAGTACGTATTTCACCATTTATTTCATTCGTACTTAATTGCATCTGCAAATTTTATCGCACAATAACACAGAGACAGTTTCAACTCGCACACTTGATCACAACAAAACTTAGCTGTATTTCCAATTCCCATAGAAGTAAATTATCATCTTCATACCTCATTCCATATACATTTTCACTTCTAGTAGACTAATAAGATAGAGCTTGTCGAGCTGCAGAATTTCGTACATATACCGTAACTTAATTTTCTTCTTCCCTGCAGGTACTGCGTTCGTGCTTGGAATGTTGGACTGCTGAAGGATTTTCTCTTCGTTTGGTCGTCCGCAGGACAGTGTGGCTATACTTGCCAAGCGACAATCGTACGCAATTTGTGCATTTCATCTGCTTTTGAATAGCATTTCAGATACCTCGAAATTACTACAAGTTATTTTCAGTAACTTATAAACATTTTTGTTTCGCTAAGACATTAATTGACAATTTCTTAGCGGCATACGTTATTTTGTATTCAGTGCCTTACTAATGTTTTGCTTAGCGTTGGTACATTACCGTAATGCTGGAATGTGCTAGATACTGTTTTAAATATATTGTACCAAAATTTTTAATAGGCCTATTTCAAAATTGTGAATCGTAAAGTAGGACATAGTATTGCACCACTATCTTCAAATTGAAACGATTGAAGAAGGAGAACGGTAATTCATAGAGCAGCGACTGAAAGTGCAGGAGGGCCAACCAATCACTGATCCACATTTCTAGTTCGTGTTATTTTGAGACGGCCACATGTTTTTTGTCATTTCGTGTACACTTGACGCAGCTGGAGTCCCATATCGCGGTTTGTCATGTGGGCCACTTCCTCTTGATTCTGTTCGTAAGTGGAAACAATCTTTGATCAGCGCTTTTAAGAGCATGACCTTGAGGGAGTGAGAGATTTTGGTCAGCGCTTAACATCGATGTCTTCAGCGCTCGTGGAGGGTGATATGAGGTGAGTAAGGAGCTTTGCCGGAATGAAGGGTCGGAGGAAACGAGAGATCCCCGAAAATACCCGAAATCGTCCGGCACGATTCCCACATGCGAAAATCCGGTGACCGACCCCGTCGGAAATCTAACCCTGATCGCCTTGGTGGGAGGCGAATGGTCTGACCATTCGGTCACCGCGGCCCCAGCGAGATCTTGAGGATTGGCGAGGACGAATTCTAGTGAGTATTGAGCAGCGCTGGGATAGGAAATCGAGAGAAACGGGAGTATCGCTAGTAAATCCGCCAGGTAACAGCAACGTCCGCCATGTTTTGCACATGTAAAATGGGACGTAACCACATCGGGAATCGAATCCGGATGGTCATGGTGGAAAACTCCGGAACCACCGCTGCCCTTCTGCTCGTTAAAATGTTACTGTAAGACAATACAGTTTTCGTTCTACATTTCTTTTTATTGACGTATCCTTGTCCTATCGCAGCATTGAAGGCAACTTGCAATTCTTCATTGTGTTTTAATTACGTCACTGATAGTCCTGCAGCCGTGTTTGAAGCCCATCTGCCAGAGCGCCTTTTCTCTAGTACCTTACATGGCCTTGGGCAGCAGTTACTTGTTTCTTATTCTTGACAGAACGGTGATAACAAGTGAAACTTGTGTTGAAGTATTAATTTAAGAAGTGTTAGGAAATTATAATTGCAGTGTAGTTTCTAATATGACGAACATGTAAGTAGATGTTATTGGAACACTTTTATATGCACTTGTATCGATTTTGTTACCAATAGAAAATGTATATACGTATTACATCTGTCAGTTTATAAACTCACCTTTTTTGATATCAAAGTATTTTTTTCATCACACGTGACCAAATCATTCAGGAAGTCCGTATTGTTATACAATTAAGGTGCCGCCTGACCATTTATTAATAAATACAGGATATTAAAATTTCCTTTCAATTACTATGAAAGTGTCAGTCTGCAAGATAACATGAACCGCGCCGACACCATGAAAATTCCCATATTAAAACTGTACCCATACACATTTTAAAAAGGCGTTTGACGGATGTAATTGGTTCTGCTGCAGTAGGCTATTCTTATGGTTAGCAGGTTGGATGTACTTACTGTTTACCTTACGGTAGTTGTTCGCGGGAAAATCAAGTTAAAAGGACAAGACCCTGGTTAGATTTCCGCCACGATCATCCTTATGTGGGGTTTCCATGGTTTCGCAAAATCGCTCTTTTGTTCAATATATGAAGGGTATGATGAATTACCGACAGTGTCATTATAGAAAAATTATATTTTTACGGTAAGGTGCGTATTATTGGACTACATGTAGTCTACTATGGAGAGTGGTAATTATTATCTTATTTTTGTATGTTCTTAATTATTTAATAGTTAACTATTTCGTATACAATGTTCGTAGTGAAAGGTAGGGAAATTAGCTAATTACGTACCCTATTGTAATATTATCAAATAAAGCTTAACCAAATCTTGAGCCAGGAAGAAATTAAGAAAAAATATCAGCATGGATTAGTGACACGGACACTTAACATAAGTCATGGCCGATTTCTCCTCTAGTTTTGGTCTTTGTGTACGGTTGCATCTCACCGTCTCTGATGACCTCATTATCGACGAGACGAAATCCTACTTAAATCGACATGACTCGAACGATTGGACAAATTATGGAAATTCAACAAAGTGCACACCCGTGTGGCTGTTCACACTAAAGTACGTACGTTTCGATTTGTTAGGTTTTTTTCTCTCAGCTGATTTCTATCATTCCACCGCTTGTTAGGTCGCTGCCTAACCAGGAGCAGTGGCACGAGCAAGCATTTGGAAGTTGATGTTAAATTACATACGGTGGGGCACGGTACCTGTCGAACCTATATACATGCTGTGCTACCACTGAATTTTTTAATCCTTTCGGTGATGCTCACATTGCAATATTATCTTTTAGGGCGTTTTTTTTTAATACCCTGAAAACTATGAACAAATATATTGTTATAAAACACTCGAAAACATAATTTCACGTGTGTGTTTTACAGTATGTTCACAATAAACACCGACAAACTCCGGCAGGTGATGCCTTGTGGAAAATAAAGCAGAAAATGCCTTTTTTATTGTTACGTTCACATTACCCAATGATTCACTTTTAAATGTTGCATTATTTTTACGTTAAAAAAGTTGTCAGAAAAGTAAGGGTTGAATGTATCAACTGGTTTTTACTGTTGGTTTGTCGGCCGTATTGTCATGAAGTGATATCTTGCGTTTCGTCAGCTTGTGTCGATTAGTGTTAGGTTTGTGGGGAAATCAAAGTTCTAAAATATAATTTTCAAATGCGAATTACTCCTTTAATATTACGGTTACGTACAAAATGCCTTATATATTTTATACAATTTTTCACAAGGAATCACATCCTGTATATACATACATAGGCCCTACACATTTTTATTCATGCAGTAGAATCCTTTTCTCAGTGCAGAAAATGGTTTTTGTCCGAGAAAGCGATATAATTAAAAGATGACAAAGCACCGCCGCATACAATTTAACATGTAAATCTCTATACTCAGCCCACGGCTCCCAGTGCCGTGTGAATAGTAAACACAACGTATGCATTTCATCCGTCTTTTATAAGTCGATATCCGATGCAGCAATTAAGGTAATTATTAGTTGTCAGTGCATGTTAATAATTTCTTTATAGAACTTGCTTACTTAACCGTGACTATACTATACTGAAATAACTAGTTTGTATTCGCAGCTAAGATCATGTGAAAGTAGCCTCGCCCTCATATGTGAAAGTCGTGTGGCGCAGATCTGATCGCTTCCCCGCATTCTTATTATCTTTTAAGTGCCAGGTGTTGTGAAGCCGTATAACTTGTTCGTTCAGTGATGCCAGGTTGAGAAAACTGGAACTCGCAGTTGTGAACTTGGAACTGCTCATCACTGGGGGCAGTGACTTTGTTGGATATCAATGTAGTATAGGCTCGCCTGTCGCCTTTCACCAAGGCAGTCCCGGGTTCGTTTCCCCGTGGGGTCGAACGGGATCTTCGCACATAGGACGCTTGCCTGGTGATATCGTTGGTCGGTTTTCCTTGTGATCTCCCATTTACTCCCGTTGTTTCATTTCGGCACTGCTCCATACCCACCTCGACTCGCTTCTCACCGGCGTTGATAATCTCGCTGTTAAGGGCGTTCACGTGTCAAAAGAGCATATTTTTGTATTTGTGCGACATAGTGTTAGTTTTATAGACGTTACTTGTGACTACGTTTTCCACTTGTGAAACTTTTTTTTAGCTATTCTAGTCTTCCCATAGTGGCAGGTCAAAGTAAAAATTTGCAAGTTACGAGGACATAATAATAACAGAAATCAACTCAAATGAAATAATTTACACTGAAATTAGATAGTGTGGGTCCTAAAAGATTTAAAATCACACAATGCAATTCCTTTGAATTTTTAAACAAATCTAAAAATTACGATAATTCTCTTCATAAATGTCCATTTTAAAAAAAGCTATAAAGAGCCTTGGTTGTGTGGATTTTTCTAAATTCTGAGAAGAAAAAAGTGTGCAATTTGCGATTATACCTTGCTTGCGTTCTATTTACTGGTACGTTGTACTGCTGCATGACAATCGCAGTTGAACTTTTAACATATATTTAGGCCTCAGTCAGTCCATCAAATGAAGAATATATATAAAATATAGTTTGATTGCGGTATAAATGTATTTAAGTAGTTTAAATGCTATGATTATACTGTAGCTCAAGATAAATAGAATTAACGCCATAATCCCAAATTTCATACTTTTTTCAGGGTAATGTTGAGACGTCCGACTTTCTTCGCTTTTTTTTTTACACCGTGTTTGTATCAACGATCAGCCTGGCGCACCGGTTCTGAACTGTCGTGATTGGTTATCGTTCAGTCAGCTGTAGGTGAACACACTGCAGTTTTGCGAGATATGCTGGCACGAAATATTTTCACTTTGTAACACCTTCTACACAAATCACTAGTATACCAAACAGAAACACATATTGGCAGCACAGAGGAGTAAAATTAAAATAAATAAATAAAAGTCGATTGTAACTCTTAGAATCCACCGTCGCTCGTAGAGTTGCTATACTTACACATTATTTATTATACTTTGTGAACTGAGTGTTTTATATAAATAAATTTATAGCTTTGCGTGGATACATACAGTGCATTTATGAAACGTCACTGATAAGTAAAGATTTTCTTCGTGATAATGTGCTTACTTCATACGTGCAACGTAGTCGGAGTTTTATTAAATTATTTTTATAGTATTTCCCAAATCTGAGGGAATAATTAATTCTTTGACAAGCATGTAACGATCTACGTATCTATAAAACCAAAACGTCACCCATTTATTGCTTGAACAGCATTACAACCAGTAAAAGTGTGATTCCTCTAATCATACCTTACTGACTGTCGTCTACGGATAAGCAGTATGAATTTCTTGGGATAGTTTGTTTGAATTTAATGGGCTATGTAGTTTACTAACTTATTTATAGGTATTGTAAGACATATACATCATCTTAAAATTTAGGTGAATTAAAAATTCGTTCTGAACAATTTATCCACTGAAGATTAATTATTGTAAATGTATAATCTATCCGGAACTAGTGCGTTTTTAACGGAATTCACACGCAGCTGTTAATATATGTGACGTTTTCTATATCTACGTACTTTTTATGTTATCTGGCTACGTATTTGTTGTGAATGCACCCTGTTAATTCAAAGTGTGGATGATTCTCGCGTGGAGACAAATAGTTTTTTGTTGACGTGTATTGTACAACTTATACGACCTAACGTTACGCATAACATAATCACGGCTCAATGATATCAAAATTATGCAGCCGGAGTTTGGGAAAGCCGGTGGGATTTATTTGATATTATTTTACTAGTGGTTTTGCGGCAGGATATTTCGTGCTGGTCTGATAGTTGCATCGTGATTTGAGGCCAGGAAAGCATGCAAAGCAACTATGACTTAAGATAAACATTAGACATGAAAATTTATTTGGATTGTTTGTGAAATGTTGTGGTTCTCCGCGAAATAGCTTCCTCGGTTCCCAGTTACTCGCCATAGTAATGCGCACTGCTATTCAAACTCTTACTGCAGGTCTCCTGTGAGTTCGCTATCTTTTGATACCATGTAGTTGAGACAAACTGTTTATATTCCTACTTTAGCCATACGTACTTAGGAAGACTTGTGAGAGTGCATGCAGAGGCTTACTGTGAGAGCGTGGTTCTCTGCTGACAGGCACATCGTGGAGCACGAGGGTCCCCGGGCACTGTTCAAGGGTCTGGGGCCCAACCTGGTGGGGGTGGCGCCCTCTCGTGCCATCTACTTCTGCGCCTACTCCAAGTCCAAGGCGTTCTTCAACTCCGTGCTCACCCCGGACACCGCCCTAGTGCACGTGTGTTCTGCGTCGTGTGCAGGTCAGTGTCTTGCCATCTCCACCTACTAGTTGTACCCGCTTATGAAGATTCACTCGTTGGAGTAGGCTAGGTTACCTTAGGGTGGATTGCAGAGTCAAGTGAGGAAAATATTGAGGTAAAGGCGAACTTGAGTGAAATCTAAGAATTTTTCGTTCGCATTCCACAGTCAGGAAACTGAGATATCTCAGTTGAGGTGCAGTGTTACCACAATATTCGCGAGAATATTAATTTCTCTTCGTGCATCGACTTGAGAATGTAGCTAAAGTGCATATTATTTTCCATTTGTTACGCACAAAACGTATATGACGGTGATTTGTTAATTTATATTTAGTGTTTCGCATACTGTACAGTTAAAAAAATGGTAAATAATACGTCGTTGATTTTGTTTATAAAATGCTATCATAACCACTTTGTTTGATAGCAAAAGTGAAATTAAAAATCACGACATCGCTTGCATGTAAATATGTACAACGAACATAAATTGTGTTGTAGATGCCAATTCAGTGTTTCATTTACACCATGGTTATGTTCCTCCTAAAAATATGACCAATAAATTCAAAATAACAATATTTTCTCTTCCCCGTATGGCATTCTAACCTCTATTTACGGCCGCCATGATTGATTTGCAGCCTGAGAAAATCTTAAGGAAGGTCTGAGGACACCATAAGAAATTCTCGGGTTTTCCTTAGATTTCACTCACTTTTCGCCTCTGCAATGAAAATTTCTCACAGGTCGCTCAGAGAGGCCTTAGATTTTACTCATATGACTGTGCAATCGGCCCTTAGTCACGTGACCAGGTGTTGTCGATTATCAGGAGTCGATAACCTCCTGTAATGCTGTTCAATGTTTTAAAATGACGGGGAAAAAAATGCCTACATATTTTCTACATGATATATATTGTGCCAAATAACGCATTCTCTACACGTATTATATTTATATCCAAATATGATAGTAGTTTACTAGTTTACCGAGAAGCCACCAGTTGAAATTTCGAACACTACCTGGGGTAAAAAAACGACTTGAAATTTTGGCTAACTCGTCCTATCCTCGTGAATTTTCATAAGCGCCTTATAACTATGCAAGTCGAGACCTGTATCAATAACCGCCGCACTTGAGCGGAGGAAAGGTCGCTGTTGGCTCGCTGACTAGAGCACGCACCTCTCAAGGAGATCCGAGTTCGATTCCCGGCGGGATCGACCCGGATTTTCGAATGTGGAAATTGTGCTGGACGAAGTTGTTTGTCGTCGGTTTTTTTCTTGATCTCCCGTTTTCCCGCACCTTCATTCCGGCGTTGTTCCATCATTTTTACCTAATTTTAGTCTTTTGTAGTACTTGTGCCTCCCATTGTACTAGAAGGAACTATTCCTTGTCTCTCGACTTAATAATATATTCGTACAGTTACCAAAATACCTTATGTACAAACTGTAGTGTCTAGGGTGGTCACCCACATGAAAAACCTGGAATTAACGGGGAAATTGTGGCCACGTGGAAATAGCAGAGACCATCTGATAAATTTCAGGGAATTTTCTTACCTTGATCATTTTGAGGAAGGAAAATAATGGAGTTTTGAGATCGTTATAACATTTTTGTTTTGATTACACTCCAATGGCAGGTTCGTAATTATTTCTACTGAACTTTTTATTATTAATTTCACTGGTAATGTCAGAAAGGACTTATAATATTTACTTTTATTGGAAAATGTGTTGAATAAAATTCCAGAATATTGTTTTCATACTTGTAAAAATGAGGGAAATCAGGAAAAAATCAGGGAATTTTCTTTGTTGCAATGAGTGGCCGCCCTGACTGTCGTAGGTCATTTAATGTACGAACTAGTATGGTTAACCGTACGGGGACGGTCCTAGGGACCTTTAAGGTGCGGTTATCGCTCTTTTAAATAATATTATTTTCATTTAAATAAAATGTACAATGCAGTTGTGTATGACCACCGAAGAGTGTTGAAAACAGTCGATCTTCGGGAGTTTCTAGCATCTTGCTGTGTATTTTTAAGAAAACCTACACAAGATATGATAATACGTCATCTTAAAAACATAACGTTGGGCTGAAGTCAAAGGTCACCCATACAGATAACTTGGAAATTGATAATGGCTCGAATGCACAAGATATTGGTGTCTAAAACAACCAATTGCAAGGGTCCCACGTAACCTATTTGTTAAAAACTAGAACTGTATGCTGCATTCATGGCATAGCAGCTGTGCCAAAAACACAGTGTTTCTGTTGAGGGCCCTCCCTTGGTAGGCTGCATTTGTGTGTGTGAGGCAGAAAATCGGTGGAGTGGTAAAAGTTCCGCTGACCTCTCCGCGCAAGCCACTCATGGCGTGGAATGGCTTACTATCCTTTATCCCAAGGGACTTTAAGCGGTGACCATATTATTTTGTTTGTGGGCAGTATAGTTCAAAGTCTGCCGCTCGTTTCCATTGGTGTGTTTTCCTAGTCCGGGTGTTAGTTTTCCAGGTACGGCCGCCTGGAAAAGCCATTTTTGGCCATTTTGAGGGGGTCGAAAATTGTGTTTCTAATAAAAGTGCAGTAAGTCAGTTGGTTTTTACTATTTGCATGGCAGAGTAACATGCGAATTCTAATTATGATGCACCGTCATGAAAAACTATGCTGGCTAAAAATGTTTGGTAAGAGGAAACTGTACTCACAAGCGCCGTCTACAAAACAAACACTATTTCACATAAATATAAAATTATTGTGTTATACCACTTCAAGGCGATGACCGCAAAGCTTCTGAACGCATCTGCAATGGGGACCGGTCTCACGAATCCGTATTTACACTATCTGAGACCATTTTCATAAGTGTATGAAGCAAGTCTGCATAGGTCTCGTGCCGACTGCCTTCTTCCTGCTAGAGAGGAGGATTTTATGCTTTTAGTGCCCTGCATAAGATTACAGAACAGCACTGCGTTAGCAGTTGCGGCAATCTTTTCCATACTATGACACAGACTAAATTTCCTAGCGATCTACTGGTTTTCAGAGACAACATTCCTGTTCGTCCCATGTGTACAAGCATGTTTCATCTGTAGGATGATATGATATATCGTGAGGCCTCGTAAGTACCCTAGCCCACAGACGACTTAGCCTTAACATAGCTGAACCTATTCTGGGTATTTTCATTTTTGAAGCCAAATTTCTTACTAGGGATATTTTAGCCAACTTTCACAAGTGGCGGCCTCTTTGCTCGAGGAGTAGAATGATACACCTTCTCTACAACAGCCGGTGTGGCATTTTAGGCTCGTGTATACCAGTAAATATTTTTGTCACGTTACTGATGTTACACTTATTTCACACAATATAACTACAGTATAACTAACACTATTTTCCGTCTGTTTTTGTCTGTGTTGTATCTTGCCTGTGTCTCTCGTTATTTGTTGTCGTCATTCATCCATTTGGTGCCTTTTTTCGCACACCCCATTTTTGTTGTTTTTTTATTATTATTATTTTTTTCTTATGTCGTTTTTTTCTTCGGTCGTCCTTCTCCAGTCGACTATATTCCACTTAGGAATTCATTTTGTGTTTATGTCTGTTCTTGCCCTTGTTTCGTCTTCTTAATTCCTTTCAGGAATTATCTGTATGTGTTATGTATATTTGACTACAGCTTAGGGCTTTTCTTCCATAGTTTTTAGTTTTATTGTGGGTTTTTCTGCAATACGACAACATTCGCCCGCGATGACGTATGTCCAAAATAACTTTCATGTTCAATATAACTGCATGCCATACTTCTCTTGAGGAAAGGAGTGATTCTGGCTTAGGGCATAACAATCGTTCTGATTGGGTTATTTGCCCTCACAAATTTATTCAGCTCCTTTCCAGCCCACCGCTAGGAAGTAAAAAGTATTTTTATTAAGAATTTAAACACTTGTCTGATCACTGAAGTAGAAATGTGAGTAAATTATTTTTCGTAAGTCCCTGTTTTAATAAGTTCAGAGTTGTGACGGAGTATTTTACCCCTGTGTTTTGAAGACCATTAACTAAAAATACAAAATTTCATTTACGTTACGTTTAGCCAATTTTACCGCCAAGTTCATATTTTGTTAAGCCAAGCGGAAAGCCGTTTGCAACAGAAATGATAAGAAAGTAGATTTCGGGGACGTTGGCAAAGAAGTTGTATGCCTACATTTGTCGGTCCCATTGAGGTCACGTACTAGCTGACACAATGGACTCGCTTGGCAGTCAGCCGTGAGCGTCTGCTCGTTAGTGACGGACTAGAAAAACTGTTTATTTGCTTGCGGCAAGTTTGCTAAGGTCTTAACTGTTTGTGTTGGCAAGTTCCCGTCATTCTCTTGTTTGGTGTCTTCAGCCGGATCACATATGTACAAGTACTGTACCTCATTTATGTACTCTGTACGAAAGTGAGCTGAAGTGTTTGTTCTGACAGTTTTTACAGATTTGAGTTTACATTGCTAGTGAAATACATACGTAGAGTACAAATAGAAATAACCGCAAACGAAACACTCAGGAGTAAATTGAAAAGGAATAATTTCTTTACAAATCTGGCTTCGCACTAGTTTTGCACTAGGGAAAGAGCCAGTATTTCACGCGTTTCTGATGTCACTTATTGAAACTACAGCTGCGCTACAGCCCTTGTTCCCACTACATACACGTCTTTATTCCTTACTTCATTTAGAGGAACAAATTTGCTTGGTTATTTGAAATGACTATCATGTTTACAGATGTGCACTCTTTTTTATGCCATCCCGTGTGAAATGTGCCTGGTAGGTAAACAAAATATGTATCGGTATAGCTGCCGAATTTCATTAAACAAGGGACCTACATATATCATAGCGATAGTCCGTCTGGATTATCTGGGCAGAGTGTCGGGAGGGAGTGTGTTAATTATACGTTATAATATAACTTGTAAAAAAATTGAAATGTGTTTTCAATTTGTCCTTAAATGTATTATTGTAGAAGTAACACTGCCTTGAAAATATTCTTCAAAATCTCACTTCTTTAAATAAAATAAACTACTAGTAGGTCTTTAAATAATATTTTGACACTGCAATTAGTGTTCTTGCTTGGTATCATGTTGTATCTTTTATTTAAAGAACATTTTACAGTAGATTTTCAGTGTAGAATTACTCACACACGTTTTCGATTTAGGGCCTACTTCATAAGCCATCTACCACCAAATATTTGCGATCGCCACGCAGAATTATCACATATCGTCCTCACTCATCATGTATGAACGATTAATCAAAAACGAGTTTCACCCCTGTTTGGACTTCTAAATTTTGTAAATAGTGTGTTAGTTCCTTTTGTGACATCATCTTAAAACTGTATATGGACACGCCAAGTTTGTGTTTCCTGCGCTGATGTTTGTTGCCGTATGCTTGGTAACACTGTAGCGCGTTTTTTTAAAGAGTTGGCGACCCTGGTCTCCCTGGAAGAAAAGACAGTCGTTCGTCGAACAACATGGTGGTGAGTTGTGCGCTCGTGTTGACTTGCTGCCAATCGATGTCATACCTTCGCATCCTCGCATAGTATTTAAAAATACAGTCAGTTTCGATCGTGACTAAACAAACCCTTTTCACCCTCTCCCCTCCCTAGAATCCAACCTCAAAATTTCACTTTTATAGGTCCAATGATTTGAGCTGTGGCTTGATTTTTCAGTCAGTCAATGAACCCTTATATAGCGAGATGTTTGTTACTTGCGCCGCAAGAGATTAGTTTAACGTTTTCTGGAGGTTGTTATTTTTTCAGTTTTTTTATACAAACCTATTGATAAAAAAACTTTAGATTCAGTTGGCTAATGTTAGCGTCAGTATATGTATCACGGTCTCTCTTCTTGCGTTATTAGAACCACAATCAGACAATGCACCGTTGGAGTCAATATTCTGTTTTTTGTGCAATCTAAAATACGTCAAAACACTGAACACAACTATATTAAATTTCAAAAGTCACAAATCAGCAATGAAATTTATTTCGAAGACTGCAGTAAGGTTTGGGTTACTGACAATTATATATAATGTATTACTGACGATTATCGTATGTAGCAATCTATAATACTAGGTTTTTCCCCGCCAGATTAAATACTTTGAAGTTCTTTATTTTTGTGCGTGATCCACCGTGCAAATCATCCACATCTGTAATGTCTTCCTCCAGATTTATTTCCAAGGATTTTTTTCCCCCGGGTTCGATCCCCGGCTCCGGCCATCCTGCTTTCGGTTTTCCGTGGTTTCCCGAAGTCGCTCCTGGCGAATGCTGGGACGGTTCCTTAAAGGCCATGGCCGACTCCTGTCCCATTTCCTGTCATTGTAGCAAGTTGTGTGTCAACGTCTCTAATGACCTCGCTGTCGACGAGACGTAAAACCTACTTACCTTACCTGCCTTACCTTAAAATAGGTACACAGTTATGGGTCCACTTTCTCTTTCTCGACAGTCCGCCATCGACTACCTGTAAATACAAGAGTACGTATATTGAGTTGGTCTGTGAAGGTCTGGTCTACAACTGCTTAGTTTAGGCACTGGGCGTCCTTGATGCTCCGTATGTGGCCGTTTAGATTAATCAAATTTTGTTATCTCTCTCTCTCCCTCTCTCTCTCTGTACAAGATACAGTACACTGCATTTTACAGTATGTTGGAAATTAGTTAGCACGCAGTTCTTGCACAATTTATTTGTCGATGTTCTTTTTTGTCGTAGCGTTTAAAATTCTGCGCTCTGTATTTGTAACTGTCATGAGACATCAAACTGGCATTTATTAATAATATAATAATTACTGCGAAATTGGAAACTCAATTTTCAACACAAGTAATATGACAGTTCTCGTGTATCTTATTCCTTTCAAAGTTTAAAAGATAGACACGCAGAAGCAGCATGAAAAAAATAAGGAAGGCCGTTAAACATACTTGAATAATCTTGACTAATGACTAATTTTAACTAATCACTTTTCTTATAATGTAGCTTTAACGTAGTATGTGGAGCAGGCAGTTTAAATATAGGCCACATACCACAATGTGTCGATGATTTATTACCTCAGAAGTAATCTTCAAAATGTTACATTTATCCCACTGTTAGATAAGACCATTGATTATGTATAGATAAATACAGAAGACGGCCGATGCCAACCTCGAAGAAGTTTTTGTGCTGCCGATGGATTAATGCCTTTGCCAGCCACACACCTCCTCGTCCTACCTAACTGATGTTTACGAATGTATCTCTTCGTCTCCAAGATCGTCAACTTGCATGGAGCGAGATCTTATCTTGGCTTTAGGCAGGATGACAAAGCTGTCAACCAAAATGTTGAGGCGTATTCCTCGCCGGGTGTTACCATGCAAGCGACCCGTTTTTATTGGACTGGTTCTAATATTACTACAGTACGCAAGAAATATGTGTGGCGTGTGCTTACCAGTACACTCGCAGAATAAACAAAATCGTAAACTGTATTCAGCCTGCTCTATAACTGTGCCTATTTTTACGACTGACTGGGTGTTAAAATCGAGGGAGAATAGGAAGGATTTATTAAACGAGCACTTTTGTCTTGTCGATTTTGTTTTAGCCGCAATCATTAACATTGGAATGCTGTGAAATGTGTACTCTGCTATGTTGTTGTAACGTACTTAAAGTGACGGAAAATACACATCTGGATTTAAAAAAATACCAAGCTTCAATCAAAAGTGCACACTTAAAGTTGAATAGGCTATGTAAATAGTGTGTAAAACGCGTTATTTGTCAGATCCAGACGAATTGGAAAAGTAAGAATGGGGAGCGACGCCATAGATGTTTTATTGAAGGGGAAGGGGAGGGAGCTACCACCTAAAATAGAAGTGGAACACGACAGGTCAACAAAATTTTTTGTGCAGCAATGTAAACACTGGTATCAGAAAGAAAAGTAAACGCCAGAGATCTCATTGTTAAATACATGCTCATTCATTAACGATACTGTTTCTAAGCTGTACAACATAGCTTAAAACTGCATTTTCAGACTGCCGTACTTCAAAATGTACTAACAGGACAGGATGTATGTGAAACTCGGATATAGACATGCATTGAATTTTTCTACAGACTTTCCACCAATAAAACTATAAATGGTCACCCAGTTTGGTGGAAACCTTGCACGGTAGTCCTGCGCTTAGGTCGTTGAGGTGATGCGGCATTTGGTACACGCTTTGAGGTCACCCTTGTGTCTCTGTCACTTCTGAGCCTTTAACGCGTAGGTAGGCAGCGCCCTTATTTTGCTCTATTGTTGTTATTATTTTTATTATTAATGATAGTATTTTTTTTTGCCCACCCTTTTTCCCCCACCTTCCTTTCCGCCAAACTGTTGGCTGGATCCATGTGTGAGTAAACACGTGCACTCTAGTTGAGAGACTTGTATACATGTGTAGTAGTTGGACCCGCTGTGTGGTGGTTGTCCTCGCGGCTGTGGGCAAGGCTCTCTCCTCTGGCGGCCGGCCTTGAACCGCGCCACGCCGCGCCCAGGGAAACGGGGTCAGGCGGTGTGTGTGTGCGCGAGGTGATCGGCACGTACGCAACATCCTCTCCTCGGCCAGGGGGTGCGCATCAGCCGGCAACCCCTGCGTGCGGCAGGTCACGTACACACACACTACCCCTGCCCTGCCCTCGCACCCAAGTGTATAAGGCGCTTACGATAACCGTACTCCATCTACTCGGTAGATTAGACATTAACTCTGAAACCGTTCAAAACATTGTGCCAGAACACAGTCTACCCACGTTCAACATATCTAAATATTCAACGCGATATCTTCACCGGATCTACTCAGATCTGCCTCACCAGCAGACGAAACATAGAAAGTAAGCGTAAAACGTTAACAAGCAAGGCTCCCGCGCGTCTACGCTAAATAAAATCATATTCGTACAGTTTACACTACTAATACTAATGTGTTGTACCAATACAGAGAGTATCCTGCTTTATCCGACCGTCGTCTACGGCGTCTGAAATATACAGCTTCTGAAATTTCGCCACGTATTAAATAGGCTGCCGACTCCTGGAGTTTTGTAACTCTCGAAAAAAAAAAAACCGTTAAAGTTCCTTCGCCTGAGTAATCGCACTATCAAAATAATACGACCATAACTCTGAATTTTGGAAAATGAGTTACGACCATCACTGGAAAAAGGATGCTTCAGTCTTTTAAATATAAAATTATACTAACTTTTTCTCGAATATTTATAGTTTAATAATGATTATTCGATATATCCAAGGGTTAAACTTTGCTTCGTTGTGCAATAACGTGACGACTGGTTGATAAATGGCTCTGGTATCGTTAAAGCTTATTCTTGAGAGAAATGCATCATATTTTAATTTAGGCCATCCACAATTTAAAAGAGAAATATATGCTAATTCTTTCCAAACTTATCCAATCTTATGTTGCTGTCCTTAATAATAGCAAATTCTGACTTGGGGCTGTATGACAGTGTGGTATGATCACGTGATCAGTAATGGCGATTAGATTGTACCCTCTACGTTTTCGTAAGCGCATTACACCAACATTTCCTCTCCCGTGCGTTATTGAAAATATCTTTCGATTATTATTTTTTCTTTTTAATTCCGTTAACCGTGCGTATTTCCCATACTATTAATTTTCATATTTTGCAAACTTGTGTGCTTACCAAAAATAATCATACCTATGTGTGAGCAGAATGAGGGAAATATTTATAGGCTTACGAAACGATTTTCTGGTTGCGTAAAAATGCCCGATTTAATTAACAGTTGGTTTAGTCGTAACGAATATTTTTGTTTCAGTCACCGTTTCAATACACTCCGCAGTCTACTTTAGTAGATGGTATGTTGAATTGTTGATATAGTTGCTAGTAAATGGAATGTTTCACAAGTTCAATAACCTGCATTCTAGACTCCACTGTCCAGTGTATACTCGAGCCTCGATCCATTTGTCTATTAGCTGCAACTC
>PNEQ01071126.1:55940-75129 GCA_003012365.1 Medauroidea extradentata
TGAAAAAAAAAAAAAAAAAAAAAAGACATGAAATATTACAATCCGCAAAATAATTGTATAGAGCTGATGTGTAAGAGCACACACGTGTGTTGATGTTCACTTCTTTCTTGACACAGGTAAGTCGATTCAACACGCAGCGCACAGGACCTCAACACGTTATAGGTATAGGTCGTTCGAGATAAACTGAGAACTAAAAATGTAACCTTTGAAAAATGTCACTAGCTGTTACTGCATATAATTCAACTTTAACTATAGCTGCCTTACTGCTTGTAGGGTTGGCAGCGAAATTACGCGATTTAGTTCCGTGTATTTTCCCATTTAAATACATCAGTGCAGAAACAGTACCAACCATAATCTACATAACTGTATTTTATAACTTTTTTCTTAAACTTCATCGATTCCTACTGACTGCACAATGTATCTCACACGCGCAAATATCAAGTGCCGTGCCCAGAGGGGTTAGACACGTCCCGTCGTTAGCCGTTACGCGCGAAAAGATACGAATTGGCTGAAAATTGAACTTTAGCAGGGCTTTGTTGAATGCTTGCTTTATTTCGAATCGCCTAATACAAGCAAACTGCTTATATTATGACGGGGCAGGATTATACCAGCATAATAAAGGAGTATTGTGCTGGTTTGATTCTGTTATAGAAGCACAGTTTTATATTTAGTTAAAAATTACACAATTAATGACACAAAAAATGGGAAATAATATCACTACGAAATGTAATCGGCCATGTGTAATTGTGATTGTTACGTTGTCAAAATCATTTCCGTGCACATATTCAGATTGTTAAACACGTGTATTAAAATTTTAAATTTGAATGTATTCTGCCGCGTACTACGCAAAATTTGAAATATTCAAGAAATATTGATTTTTAAAATGGCTCGTACGCACTGAAAGGTATATGTGCAAGCGAAATCAAGGTGACCATATTTAAAAAAAGTGATTTTGATATGTTACATGTGATCAGATCGAATTCTGACATATGCAGACGAAGGTAGGGAATTGTGTACTTAAGGGGGAGTGTCAAATTTTAATGTATTTTCAGTTTTTGAGCCATAACATTTATTCAAATTTTATTATCAAAAATGTTTCTCTTCGCCAAAGCATATAATCTTGGTAAAGAGCTTGACATTAATAATAATGTAATCTTTCATTTTTGTCATACAGAATCATTGCAAGAGAATTTTTGAAAGTAAGGCTATTATTCTCTTGTAATGATTCTGCATGACACATTTATGAAAGATTACATTATTATTTATGTCTCGCAATTTACCAAGAATATATCCTATGCTTTGTCGAAGAAAAAATTTTGGTGATGCAATTAGAATAAATGTTGTGGTTCAAAAACTGAAAATACAGTAAAATTGTCTTAACACTGCCCCTTAATAGAATTTTTTTCGACAAAAACATCGGTATGGGACATATCATGTAATGGGTCGCAATCTGGCGCCGTTCAATTTGGTCACACACAAAGATATGTCGTCGTCAGCTTTGGTCTTGCAGCCTGCGGATACAATTAGTCGAGTGAAAATTGGCATTTAGTAACGGCTCTTGATACTACTTTATTTATTGTATGACAGCTCAATAGACTACAGGAACAAAGATTAAGACGGAGTTACTCCTGGTTCCCTAGGGCTCGTGGAACTTCTTGTTTGTGGATCGATACCTCGCTGCTTCTTTGCCCCAGTTGTCGGAACGTCTCAGTCTCCCTCCAGACAGGGCGCCATCGATTACGTTACAGATATAATGTCCTTGGGGGCGACTGGCCGAGATGTCACGAGAATATCCCTACTGCGTGCTGACCTGCTACAGACTGTTCACGCTCATGTCAGTCCCTTTAGAGATATTTGATTGTTATGCAGCTTCATAGCATTTACTAAACATATCAGTGTAATAATTACAGTGTACTGAGTTCATATAAACGTCAGACGATACAGTTGTATGTATACTTGTACCATATATACACGCACATATAATTGTATCATGTATACAATACACATAATTGTGTATATATTTCGTTTGTTCTTGACAAAGAGGTCTTCAGAAGTGATCAATTTGCAGTGAACAACTTATGAACATATTTTACCTCGCCTGGGAACGTCAATTACTTAAGACGAAGACATTGTCACGTGACAATGTTTATACAAGCGTCCCAAAGATAGAAGCTTTCTAAAAGAAAGAATTTAACTGGGTATTTGAAACATTCTCACTTATTCCTGTACACGGGGCGAGGTGGCGCAGTTAATAGCACTAGTATTTCCAGTCCGGCCATATAGACTTATGTTTTTGTAATGGTTGCCCGTTTTCAGGGTGACACGGCAGCGAGCTTAACTTCAGAAATTAAACCCAATGTGTTGTATGCATGAAACCGTGATCGAGCTGCTGCAGGTGAACGATTTAGGGTGAAAATGTTGGTAGCACTGAAAACACAGGTAAAATTAGTGATTCACAGTGGACTATGCCAGTAGAACGGTCATATAAGTAGCTACACTCACAGGACAGACAATATCGAATGTTAAGGGGGCGGTTCACCTCAGTTTTCAACGCCTTTTATTATTTTTATATTTGTACCAGACATTTTGTTATTTTAGACATAAATTGTGACTAAATCTTCCTCTTAGGAAATTTTTTTATCTCTTATAGTTTTTGCGTAATGAGTCGTAAGCGTCAAAATTTGCACTTTACGGTTTTATGCACGCCATTAAAACCGACTAACATACCAAACCGAAAAAAAAATTCACAGTGTACAACAATGTTGTAGGCTGCGATTTGAAACATACTAAACAAAAAAATATATAGTTTCGTATTTTTAAAAAAAAATTTTGAAAATTTTGAATTTTCATTTAAAAATTCAGCATTTTAAATTAAATACAAAAATATGTTATTTTTTGTTCTATATATGTCTAATCATAGCCTACAACATTGTTATACACTGTGAATTTTTTTCGGAATGGTATGTCGGTTGGTTTTAGTGGCGTGCATAAAACCGTAAAGTGCAAATTTTGACGTTTACGACTCATTACGCAAAAACTATTAGATATTAAAAAATTTCCTAAGAGGAAGATTTAGTCACAATTTATGTCTAAAGAAAAAAATATATGGTACAAATATAAAAATAATAAAAGGCGTTGAAAACTGAGGTGAACCGCGGCCTTAAACTAAGATAAACCCGTTTGGAAAAAGTAATTTCCGACTGCTTCGAAGCAGTTTTAGATCGTATTTTTATGTTGGAAGATCCCTTAATATTTTTCGTTAAAAAAATTACCTAATTGAGATAATTGTGTAAAGTATTCAAGTGCCATGTACTGTAGTTAAAACTGGTTGGTGCATATGAGTAAATTAAAATTATGGCATAAAGCGCATTGTTGATCTGACATGAGTTAATAACGGTACGTTAAAAATAACAATTTTTTTGTATGTTTGGCAGTGGCGAATCGTGGGGAGGGGGGATATTGGGTGTTAATCTCCACACTCCCCGCAGAGCGTACGAGAAAAAATTGGATTTTTAAAAAATTAATGCTATGGTAAATGGATACCTGTGCCGATGATTTATTTTTACACTATAGAATTACTGCAAAAACATTTGCGTGTTTAATAATGTTTTTCAAATATTTTGTGATGATTAGCATTTTTTATAGTAAAAGTAACAGCTTTATTAATTTTGTTCAAAAGTGAACCCTCTATCCTTCGAACGAAATCTTGTCTGCACCACTGTGTATGGGACATATTGTAACTGTTTCTGTGTACCACGGTGGAAATATTCATTCACATGTGTGGTATGCGTGGCAACGAAGTTTGCACCGCTTATACTCGCAGCAGAGTGCAGAGCGAGGTGCGCAGTATGCATATTTAGCGCCGACACGCTCGGAGAACTTTCTTGCCGCGTACCGGTTTGAGTTGTCTTTAGCAACACTCGGCCAAATATAGTAACGTGCCTGACCTGGCTGCCTCGTCGTGTTGATGCCTTCTCATTTATTCTCCCCTACTCTCTCCGCTCCTATCCCTTCTGTTTTCCTCGCCGCGACTGGGATGATCGCAGTGTTGCCGTACCCAAATCCTGCCACCTTCTACCAGGACTCCCCGCTTACAAAAATTCCTGAATTATTACCCTTGGAATACTGCGAAATTGTGGCCTATTGTTTTAGCGCACGTTAAGGAGGCTACCAGAAGTTAGTGTCGTGTACTCAATTTGCTCCACATGACAACACTGGACGAGTGTCGGAAGGCATGTTAGACACTTATTTTTATGAATTTTTGAACTTGCGTTGTATTAAGTTTCAAAAATTTTCTTCGTCCTTGCTATAACTCGTGTTGTTTTAAAGCAAAATTATTAGAAGAGCCTATTATTAAAATAAGTGTTGAAACTTCTCAGTGTTTATTATTTTAGATTATCTGTTAAAACACGACAAAAATATGGAGTACCGTCTGAAATACTGAGCGCTGACTAAACTATTTTTGATATTTTTCGGCTCGCACCAGTAATTAGATTGTACTTTGCAACTTATTGATAGTAATGAGGTAAGTGCCAAAATAAGTCAAATTGAGGTTCTTACATCGAAATGAAGTGTCAATGTGTCACTGCATGATTCAAGGTCCAATAATTTCTTTAAAACGGTTTTATGAGCGTCAACAGATAACTTATTTCGTGCGTTTGCAGACTCTTGCAGCGCTGTTTGTGCCCGTTTATTTGGAAACGTCTTTTTTGCACTTACATTATTTGGCTTTTCGTCTGTACAGTCGTGACGTCCACTTGAGCTCATTAATTTTTCGCCAACTTTTAAATGGGAAATTAACATATTTCTTGGCATGAACATTGCATTAGTAATAAGACATTCTTACAGTTCAGAAGCGTGTATGCATGACTACCAATACCGCATCTTGGTGCTGAATATCTCACTAAAATAAGTGCTGACATCCATATCCATAAAATCCAGCGAGATGGCGCAGGTAATTTGATTTGCATTCTGGAATACGGCGGGTTCGATCTCCGATTTGGCTATCGCGACATTGGTTTTACTAAATCACGCCTGGCGAGTGTTGGGGTAGGTCTTAAATGCATACTTGTTTAATAAACCCAACGACTTTGCTGGCGTTAAGACGTTTGGGCCAACTGACATCACTTCCGTACTCGGGATTCTATCCCGTTGTGTGCTGTAAGAAATTGTTTGGACCTGTACCACACGTGTGTGTAGGAGTGCTGAAAACGCGAATTTGGCGAAGAAATTTCCCGTACCAGTATATGTATGGTACGTATTCCAGTAAAGTATACGAAAACCTATCATGTATAGGGATAATGCAAACTTTGTATGGGAATGATACAATATTATATGGAAAAATTCCCGTTACACGTGTAGGTTAATTACTTCCATTTCATGTATGGGAAGTTAACCAAACTCATTTTTACTGTGTGATCTGCAGGTACGTAGTTGGAATTCACGAGTGTTCTCAATTATTTTGAACCGGGGTATCACTGCCTGGATACTCGTAGTTGTCCTGGGTTGTTGAGAGTCAAGTGAACTAAATTCATGAAATGTCGCTTTCTTCCGACTGAGCCTTCCTCACAGAAATGTAACGACTGTTAGGCTGGAATGTAAAATAGCGCAATACATTTGAATATCGCTTAGATCAAGCAATGAAATTCATCCTGTTTATTTTTCCGATGTCCCTGAATTTTCCCCCATGCGTTTCCACGCAACTTAACTATCACATGTTCATGGTGCCAAAGAGAGAAATGTATTACATAATACATAAGGCCGTGAAAGTTTAACTTCACTGTTAAGGATTTTTCATTACACATGACGTACTTTATTCCTTGATCTTTTGTTGTTAATTTTGGTATAATTTTTGGCGTCTACGAAAGACTCGATGGTACTGGTAGAAGCCTGTGAATGTGGAGCATGGCGTGTTAATTAATTGTCGCCACCCTGCGAAGACTTCCAAGTGTTCTGTGGACGATCTGGTTGACCATCGATATCCCGTCGACCATAGCTTCCCTCTCGCTGGTCGGCAAGTTTGTCTTAGTAATTACTTCATATGATAGCTGTGGATTCTGAATTGACTGGCGTGACGTTTAAAAAACCTAGCAGCTATAGTAAGTGAAGTGACATGTACTAGGAAGAAGCATTAAGTAAACAAACACTGAATACCAATTTAAAATACATTATTTATTTCCAGAACGTTCTCTCGCGACCAAAAAATTGCGAAAGTACAGGTTTTTTAGTTTTTTTTTGTTACGCTTAACATCTTGATGCAGAATCGCTTAAAATGGTTTGTCTACGCCATCTTTGAATTACTAAGAGGGTAGGGGATTTCACTCCCATTATAGTGACTTGCGCCTAGAGTCTATTATGAAGCATGATGTGCATGGTTAGATCCCCCTTATTGCTTCTTGGCGCCGCAAGGAGTAAATACGTCCAACCAGGCGACCAACATGATGCGGTTAACGTTGTTTACGTTCAGCAGCAGCGAAACAGCTGTTACAGAGTTAGACCTACATGTAAATGTTTGTGGTTTCCCTACAAAATTAACTTGATTACATCCGCTTACTGCCTGGAGTTCTTTGCTAAATTTGTATTTGGAGGGGGAGGGGCGGGCTAAACTACTGTCTAGAGATGCCACTCATTTGGCGCACAGTACCACAAGTAACTAACAGTTTGGCCAAAGTCCAGCGCTCACGATTTTGTTGCTTCATTCGTCTATGTTAATATTTGTTGAATGATTATGTATTTTTTTTATTAAATCAACAATTTAAAGTACAGTATTTGCGTACGTTAATGACTTCACAGCACCGATTTTAATAGATTACACCATTTCCAATTATCGCGTTCACAATATATATTATAGTCTGTCTCATATAAGAATTCTACTTTCTGACAGTTGTGTTGTTATTTCTTTTTACAGCTGTTTCCATGAAATAAGCAATGTTTTCCTTTGCCACAAGATTGTTTTACAAACACACTCAGTTGGCTCTCAAACTATACAGTACATGAAAATAAAAAGTATTTTCCTGCAGAAATTTGAACAATTGATAGTTTCCAGAAATGTCAAAAATTGGAATTCTTACATGAGGCAGACTATAGCTCTCAGCCGCCAATAAAACTTGCTGCCATGCACTGACCGACTTCTACCGACAATTTACGTATGAGGAAACTCTACTGCACGCACTATTTACAGCTGTGTTGTAAACTAGTCACTTAAATACACGTTATGATTTTAAATTTAATGTTATGTTTTTGGGTGTGAACTTAAAGAGGATGTGGTAGATAAATAAGCGCTGAAGTACACTTTTTGAAAGTCAGTATAGAAAAACTGCCAAACAACAATCCTTGGTAATTCTATTTGCCAACTTTGTGAGCAAACACTTATCCAGAATGATGCATTTGTTAAGCGTGATCAAATGTATGAGATTGTTATTCAGAAATGCGTTAATCGAGAAAAATTTGTGCTCAGAAAGTTGGCAAAAATACTGTGTAGGATTGCCGGTTTTTTATTTGTGCAAATTGGCTTTGAGAAACCTACAATTATGCACGGATGCTTCTAGCGCTGAATTATATAACATGCACTCTTAAGCAACAAAGCTGGAAACTCGTGAACATTTCGCCGTGTATATACGTCATCATTTAACAAGCTGTTAAGATACCTTGTCGTTTTTTTTTTCTTCTACCTCAAACCACAAACGGCAACAGGTTTACAACGTGCAATAAAGCAGTGTTTATTGTGTACACGTTTCCAAGCTTGTTTTTCACAAACAGTTGAGAGCAGTACATTTGATAAACATCTACGTAGGTATACTCTGTTTAGTTTTTACAGCCACTTATGGGTAGTAACTATTAATATTTTTTAATGTGTGTTACAATGTACAGTACGAATGGTGAAATAGACATCTCAGGTTCATCTTAGAACTAGAAACGTCGCCTGACATAGCATGAAACGTCTACAATACCTGCTTTAAAAAATCGTGCTCGCAAAACTGCCAAGTTTTACCAAGGGTTGCAAGACGAATGCTGACGGCCTGTCTCTATATGTACGAATTGAACGGCGCCATAATGCAGCCCTTAATATGCGATGGCCTATTAATGCTTTTTGTTAAAAAGAAAAACCCTTTCCCCCTACCCCTCTCAGTACACAATGCCCTATCTTTGCTTGCAATGTGTCAGCATTCAATTTGGTCATGTAACAAATGAGCAGTGTAACAAAGCTACTGTCTATTCGCGTTCAAGTGAGAGCGCGCGAAGCACATGCACGTGATCAAAGGTAGGTCTGTCAATGAAAACTCGCAGTTTTCACGTGATTGCAGCTTGTAATCAGGGGTGTCCGGAATGCTCGCCACGTGTAGTGGCAGACGGGTATTGAACATAGAATATGTGAACTATTGCTATTTAGACGAATATGAACATATAAATTCGTGGGAACCTATGGGTGTGACTGAGATAGGCATGAATAACACCGAGAAATCTCTTTGAACAGCGACGTCGCCCAGTACGATGGACAATGCAGAAATCCGGGCATGTATACAACCTTATTTCTAAGGTAGACGACAATGTCATACCAATGTACTATAGAAGAAATGTAAAATAATCGACGCTTATATTGACACACATATTGTGACTGTTCATGAACGTTAACAATAACATTTGACATTGACATTTTCGATGTTTGGTGCATAACGATTCTCGATGATATCTACAATAGTGTTCGATGTAATTAAGTAATTGACGTTCGTTAACATTATCAGAGCCCTCGTTATTATCAGACCATCGGTATTGTGTACCTGGCAGTGTTATGGAACCCGTAAAATAATGTTTTTAAATACATTCATTCCACATTAACGGTATGTACATCATACTTTAAACTAAACTGGCACATAAGATATATAGGCACTAACCATTTTATACATATTATGCGAAGTTCAGATGCAATTGATATCATTCATTTTGCACGTGTTATATGTATAATTACTATACCGAACATACAGCGTATGTATCGCGATATACGATCGATAAGTGAATAAACAGTATATAACAGTCTTAATTGGGCGTACTTGGGTTTACTGACGTTCGACTGTAACAGCGAAACATATTTACAGCTGACGTTTCTGTCCGATTAAAACACTGCTAGAAAACAACACGAACACTCGCTTGACCAGTCACAAATTTAACTCTTAGTCACACTGCAGCAGCGCGCGCTGGTTAGTAGCTTGTACACCCCTTACCGCTTATACTATACTCTGTCCACTCTAAGGTTGCAGCAGAAATTAAAATTGCTAACGAAACAAATCAAAGCAATTGAACTATATCTTGATTCCTCACATTGTGATTGTTCCGTAATACAGTTACCTTTTATTTTTCAACAATTCAAATAAAATTTTTGCCGCTCAAAAATTTTATTGGCATTCACTTGAATGAATTAGCTGCAACCTTAGAATGGATAGAGTATAGTAGCACGCACAAACTACAGATCTCACTTCTCGGCAAATGAACTATATAGTTCTTATATAGCGTCTTTGGATTTTACTGAAATTGTCAGTTATTTTATTTGCCTGCTGTTAGTGTTCTACTTTTGTTTTTTATAATGCCCCGAATTTTGTTAAAAATAAACAATTTATTTATTGTACAATAGAATGGATGAATTAAAAAAAAACACGTTCGGTGTTACTCAGAGCGATTGCTTTTGCAGTTGAATTCGTTCAAGGTGATGTAGTTAGGCTTCTTAGTTAGTAAGTAAAACCCATTTCTATTTTTGCCCCACACGATGTATATTTGTGCTAATCAGGCTGATTTATATCGACTGCTCTACGGAATTTATTTTGAGTGCAGTCATTTACTTTTAAAATTTATAACTTTTTAGTGTCTGTTGATACCGGTAAAACACCACGGTAAAACTATGTTAATTTATTCTAAATATTACCAAATTACTGATCCTCCAGCGTACACACCATGCAGTTATTTTAATATTCTTAAAACTGCATCATTCGGAATGGAACGTACTGGATCGTTCGCTAAGAGAGTCTCCCATACAACTGAGAATTTTTGATTGCAGTTTGACTTAGGAACGTTTAACGGATCTGTTGAGATCCAGACATATCCGCACGCGTATCTAGCTGGCGAGGTAGTGCTAAATTGTGTGATTATTTGATAAGCACGAACTGAGCACACGGTGATTATCACCTTCGTCTCCAGATTCCGCCAGTATGGCCTGCCCTAGAGGTGCTTACAGTATTCTCAAACACATCACATCTCAACCTTGTGACGAGGCCGACATGTTATGGAAAAGCCGCTACATTTCTTCCAGACATCAGTTGGTGTCCCCCACCGACCCCCTTCAACCCTTGGAGAATTTTAAACAGCTGACTTTCTTCAGTTACCGTCGGGAAATATATTTGTGTGTGTGTTTGTTTGTGTATATAAAGCCTATTTAAACATGCATGTCATCGCGGGCGTTCTTCTGGCAGACCCACGTGGAACTAATGTGGGAAATTAGTAAACAGCTGCCCCACGGCAAAATAATATTCATTATTGTAGGCTATAATTATAGTGTATTATATATTGTTACGCTTGAATATATTATGTAATGTGACCGTATCGCCATATTTGTTTTTGCTTCTTTAGATTTATGCGTGGTAACATATTCAAATAAAATTGAACTGACTTTTTTTGTAACTTTCTCAAACCAATAGTATCTTATTCTCAGAAATAACAATTTACCATAGAATAATACTGCTGGTGTTTTAAGGAGAATTCATGGCGTCTCTATAGTGACGTTAGAATGATAACGCCGCGGTGGTAGGCAGCTAGCTGGATGACAGCTCGACTGCTTCGGCACATATGGTAGCATGCCAGACATGTTGCATACCGTCACAAGCGTTGGTTAACGACACTCAGTCCACACACACAGGTTTCGGTTGCCGAATAACGTTTTACTGGGATGACTGTTTTTGTCAATTTATTTAAATGCTCTTAAATCAAGAATCGTAAAATTACGATACAATGCTTTGGTTACGAAATGCCATGCGAACGTATTCTGGTGTTTTTTTTTTTTTATATAAATAGAAGAGGGGATGATTCTTACCAGCATTATGTGATAAGATGTCTTATTTTCGCTCAAACCGCATCTATTTAATTTTTGGGATACCTCCTGCTGTTTTCGATGTTAATTAACATTGATTTTGAAAACGCAATGTGCTCGTAACAATCTCAATATGCACTTTCGGGTAAATTGTTAGTGTATCCTGTGTTATTTTTCATAAGGAATCGATCAAGTTTGTCAGTCAAGTTCACACTCAACCTGTGTTAGTTACTGCACTGTCGTATTGAGAAGTAGCGAATGCTTAATACGTTTTAGACTCCTCAAGCCACATTGCCAATGCAGTACTAATTAACTAGTGCTGATGATTTGCTTCGTGTTTCTCAGGTGCTCTGTATTCCTTACTGTATAATGTTTTTGGAGAAAATTGTTATAGTTGTGATTGCTCTGCTTGTCGAAGTAAAGATGTTTCAAATAGTAGAAAGTTAATGGAAGGACTGTGTTCTTCAGATACATTTTCGAAGAGGATGATATCACAGAATGCACTTGAAATAACAGTGCTGTACCAACAGCGATGTTCGTAAAAAGAATATTCAGAATAGATTGTGTTCTGAGGGGTTCAACGTTATTGCTTCTTCCAATACTCATTTTTATATTCGGGTCTTTGATTTTAATAAACAACTGCTGTCCAGCTTAGGTGTATTAATTTTTCAACTTTGATTTTGTCCCCCGTTGTAACACGATTAGTAATACGTCTTAGTGTTGGGTTATCTTCGAAAAGATTTACTGATTTACTCGTACTGCATCCGTAGAACGTTTTTATTGTTATGTATTGATTAATCGGTTTATTACTCACTTGACTCACAGCACATAGCAGTTAGGTCTTGCATTGCAGCATTATATTTTGCACATGTTGGAATAGATAAAAGTCATGTTACCCTTTGACTGGTGACATGCTCTTTCTTCTATTGATAAACTTTCCTTACAATAAAGATCTCGCATCAGTGACTGCTGTGTCAGAATATTTGTAGCTGCTCCAGATCATTTGTTTCCTTTCCGCCTGACAGTATGACCCCTTTCTTTAACTGAACAAAAAAAACTGATGACTTTCCTTGAACCTCATTATATTTTGTAAAGCAGATGAGCCACTATTTTGCTATCGAAATTCTCATAATTGGCAAACACAGTGTGCAAGAAAAGAACTCACTACGGTCGGCTGCTATTACTTCCGTATAGTAGCTATTATATTTTGATAGGAAATCCAGAACTTGCTTGTTCTTTATCAGATTCTGCTTCGACTTCTCAACTTGTAGGAAACCATAAATTTAGTAAAGATTTTCATTTGAAAATTGACTGGAATTTCTATCTTATATCAGTTTATTTCCAATGGCTCGCCAGAGTGCAATGTCTTCATCAATAAGGTATTCAGAGAAGCATATTATATACACGCACACACTGCGCGATTATGTTTTATTTTTCTTTAGACAGAATATAGTTTCCTGAATTTCACCGTAGAATTTCTACAGAATTTCTTGTATGGCCGATTCACTCATAATATGGAATGCACCAAGAAGATGCGAACGTGATTGAACTGTTGGATACTATAGATTTTTTTTTTTTTTTAACTTTTTTTTACAACAGTGTTGATCAAAAGTTTTCACAATGACTATATTCTGTATTGTCTTTTGTTTGACATTATTGTTAGCGCTGAATAATTTCGATCGGTAGTGATGATGCAGCCAAATCCTACTGGTAGCCGTGCGTCAGTTTTACGAGGATGAACAGCTTGTGTGATACGCTCCCCAGTCTGTATGCTAGTTATAATTTGTTATTTTTGTATTAACAAATAACAAATAACGAACATTTGCAACTTGACTGAAAGGATAAGATACCCGGACTTCAAAATTTCTATCATATGAATTACTTTGAGAAGAACGGTTTGTGTTTTTTTATCATCTCTCTAAAAGAGGAGGTTAGTCTGGGTTAGCTTATATATATATATAATTTTTTTTAATCGTCGCAATGATATTTGTATAGGGTTTTAACCTAAGGAGAGATGCAAGTCATTCTGCCCAAAATTATAAGTTCTGTTCCCTGTATCAAGTAATGTAAATGTGTAAAAGGTTGTAGAGCGTGAGCCAACAGGCTGTTCATGATGAAATAACCACTTTTATTAAAGATCTTGTCGAGAATAATAATAAAAAATATATAGGCCCTGCTGCGTCTTCAGTAGTTAGCTTTGGAGTAGTGTTTATTACTAATACATGCTACAATTGTTTTGAAAAGTGGAAGAAAGATACAAAAAGTCTGAATATACAGTAAGTCCAGGTCTCAGAAGTGCTACAGAAGAAACGAGGGGAGTCGCCTGAACAGTTGTAACGGACAGGAGATCCCCCCCACCCCCCTAATTATTACGTAATGACCGGACGAGGTAAATTGACCGGCGTGCTGCGCATAGAAGATAGAGTGAAGTGAAGATGCGGTGTGCGCGTCACACACGAGCCAGGGTGTAGAGTTGCTTGTCGCAGAGTTGTGCTGCTATGAATAGCCTCCACGTCCGCCGTGGCGCCTGGCGTCTTGCCAGCAGCCATCATGGTGTCCTCCCCTCCCCTCCTCCACCTTGCTACTACCCACATTGTAGCGTGTACTCGCCGGCATGCCGACCAGCCTGCAGCAGAACCACTGTTGCCAGACACACCCGTCTTACGTCGTCAGGCCATGTACGCGGAAAACGTTGTTGCCGTAAGCTGCCGTACCGTCCGGGACGGCCCGGCGGCGTAAGGGTGTTCGAGTAATATAGGCCTAAAATCCTAATTTTATGTTATTTTTTTTTAAATAGTGCTAGTTTTATAGACGATACTTGTGGGTACAGTTTCCTCTTACGATAAAATTTTAGCTCGCATAGTTTACTCATAACGGTGCGTCAAAGAGAAAATTTGCATGTTACGCTGCCATGCAAATAGTAAATACCAATAATTTACGTACTTAAATGAAATAATTTACATTCCATGAGCTACGCAACAAAACATTTAGAAGCCTACACGTAATAGTTTGAATGTTTTAACAAACCGCAAAAGTACAAGAGTAAAAGTTGAAAATTCAGCAATTTTTAAAATACAAAAAAAAAAAAGTTAGCTGGAAGTTTTTTTTAATAGTGTGTTACACAGCCCAATGCGTGTTATTTCACTGTGAATTATTTCGTTGTAGTACGTCACGCTGCATGGCAGCGCAACATACAAATTTTGTCTTTGATGCACCGTTATGAGAAAACTATGAGAGCTGAAATTGTTTCGTAAGAGTAAACTATACTCACAAGTATCGTCTATGAAATTAACATGATTTCGTACAAGTATAAAAATATGAATTTCTCGCACTTGAACGCCCTTAAGGAGCCTATCTACCTGCGCTTTAAAAGTCTTGCAGCGAGTTACGGATATTCTTTTTTGACACAACTATTCAATGCGCATTACATTTGCATATCTACGAAAAGAACACACTCTCCAAACTATGTCGCTATATTTTAAAAATTCGGCTCGTTTATTAGAAATCCAATTTTCGGGGTCCCCTCAAAATGAACTTATATGGCTTTTCCAGCTGTCGTATCTGGGAGAATAACAACTGGGTTCGAAAATCACAACTATAGAAACAAGTTTTGGACTTTGAACTATGCCGCTCATAAACAAAATGTCACCGCTGAAAGTCCCATAGGAAAACTGATAGTAGTAAAGCACTGCACGCCAGCTGAGTGGCTTGCACGGAGAGGCGATAGTGCATTACATATGTCGGTCAAAGGCACACTTGCCGCTTCTGCCTTAATACAAACATGGCCTTTAAGGGTGTTCAAGTGCGTGATGAAGTCATAATTTTATATTTGTATGAAATAGTGTTAGTTTTGTAGGCGATACTTGAGTGCATTTTCCTCTTACGAAACAATTTTTTTTATCTTGCATAGTTTTCTCATAACGGTGCGTCAAAGTCAAAATTTGCATGTTCTGCTGCCATGCAAATAGTGAAAACCAATTGACTTGCCTACGTGAAATAATTCACAGTGAAATTACATACTTTGGGCTACGTAATAAAACATATGAAACAATCCCGCGAACTGTTTTTGTATTTTTAAAAAATTTCTGAATTTGCTACAATTTTTCTGTTCCGATTTTTAAAAATTCAAATATTAATATTACGTTGTGGGTTTTTAAATGTTTAATTGCGTAGATCATGGGATGTAAGTTCACAGTGAATTATTTTGTTTACGTTGGATAGTGGTTGTTTGTTGAACGGTGTTGTAGCGCGGCCTATTCTTTTCTACGCGAAACAGCTAAACTTATTCACGCTATGTATATCTACGACAATAACACACGGTTAAAACTAGGCTTCTGTAATTTAAAAAATGAAACATGCTTATTATAAATACCCTTTTAGGACCCCTCAAAATGGCTAAAAACTGCTTTTTTAGACAATTGTAACTGTAAAAATACCACCCGGAAAAAACGTTGAAAGCATTCGTAGAACTTTACTACACACTTTATCCAAAAATACAATTGTAGGGTCGCCGCTTGTAAGTCCTTAAGTCCTACAAGAAAAAGAGTAAGTAGGAAAATACTGTACGCCACTTTGGCACGCCGCAAACATACGCGATGGTGTTACCGCCCAGTGTGTTAAACTGAACCTTATCGCTACACTGTCTCCGCGCACCAAGTGCCAAAAATTACATCCTGTGTATAACCTCGCACTTCATTTCGTATCCTTTCAGAAACGAGAAGAAATAACTTCCCAAGTTTCCCTCAGAAAAAATTCATAACTTTGTATAACATTGTAAAGGAAATTATTATATTTACTTTTAACAACATTTCTTTGGAAATTCCTTAGTAAGATGGTTTAAAAGGGCTCAGATATTCAATCACCAAAAAGGAAATCTAGTTACGAGGTTTTACAATTTAGGCAACGATATTTTTCTTTGTTGGCTGTGAAAGCCTTAATGTTGACTAAGCTATAGGCTATTTACAGTATGGCAAGTAGCCTACTTTTTCCCTTTTCATAGGTATTAAAACAATATATTTACGTATTGTAATCTTACGTAGAACTTTGAAACTTGCAAGATATATGAGCTGCATAAAACGTATGGAAATTATATTACTGATATTTGGAAGAAATGTATTATTGAATTAAAATGACCAATTTAAGTTAGTCCGTGAATTTCTTGGCACGCCACTGCTTTGGGTTTGTGCATAAAATATATAGGAACCGGCAACGTCTTCGCCGTTTCTTACTTTGTGTCAGGGAAGATTGAGGGGGGGGGGGTGCATCCCGGGTATCGAACCCGTATTACCCTGGGGGAGGGCGAGCACTACACTTTGGCGGCCCCATGAACCATTACTGTTTCTGGTGTGACTTTGTTCTAGAAATGGTTGACAATACATCTTTAAATGAGCTCCAGGAAGTGTCGTTGGTTTGAACCCTATGTTTACTCGAAAGTAGGGCCGCTATAATAAGACTATCCGACCCACAGCCAGTCGAGTTGGGTTGGAGCCAGCTGTCATCCCACAGTGCATGTGCGGCACTGGCAGACAAATAGCTCCATTGGAACATATATATACACGTGTAGGCTGTTCGCGGTAGAGGTTAAATATTTCTTTTCAGCAAATATCTCTCGCTTTGCGCTACTTACTGATGCAAACATGCTGTCCAGTAATTAACACAACGTACACAGTTCAATGCGGTGGCCAAATGGTCAGACCATTCGCTTGCCACCAATGTGATCCGGCTTCGATGCCCGGCGGGGTCGATTCCCGGATTTTCGCACGTGGGAAACGTTCCGGACGGATCTCCTGTTTCCCCCGTCCCTTCATTCCGGCGCTGCTCCATAACCACCTCATGTCACCCTTCAGTAGCTCTGAAAACATAGATGTTAAGCGCTTGCCGAAATCTCTCACTCCATAATCACATCAATGGCAAGCGCTGCCCAAAACCTCTCGCTCACGGTTCATTACTTTCAAAATGTATCCGGATTTGCGCATGTGGTAATCATGCCGGACGATGCCGTTAGTTGGTGGTTTTTTCTCGAGGATGTCCTTTTTTTTCGGCGCTGATTCATTCTCGCTTCGTATACCTCACCAGCGGTTAAACCTCACTGCTAAGTGCTGACCAATATCTCTTTACTTACTCAAAATATACCTCGTTAGACCACAATAACAGTTAGTTACTGTGTATGCGATGCCTTTTGCGAGGGCCTCCAGAAGTGCGTTATTTACTGTGAACGATGCATACGTGTAGTTAGTGAAACCTCCTCTAACTTATCAATATTTTTGGCGAATTGTAATTGGGAATAAATATAATATGTGGTCGAATGACGTTCGGTCTAGTTCAAAGAAAGTGTGGGCTACTCCACGCCTTTTGGTTACTGCCACTTCAGAGGACCTGCTAGACTTTCACAGTCAGTAGTCACGCACGTTCACTGTTGATGGACTGTGGTCCAACCAGTAGTTTGGTACATAATTTAGTGTAGCTACATTTGGAACGCAGTGATGCATTTAACAATGTTTTCCGTGACATACTATTCTAAAAACAAAATATGTTGCCTACACAGTCATTTAGTGTACTCATTCAGATCATGTGACCGTTAGGTAACTTGAATGTGTAAATTACTACACGGCTTTGAGTTTTTCAAATTTGTAGTGTGAGTAAATGGAAAGAAATCATCGCACCAATATGAACTGAGTGATTTTGAGGCGTGTGCTGCATTATCGTCTGTTGAGTTCTTGTTTTGCCCCATGTGCTCGTCTGACGGATTCTGTGGGAAGGCAAAGAGGGAGGGGAAGGGGGCAGCTTTCGAAATAACGTGAAATTGTTACTTTTAATTCGTGATGATGTACCTTTGAAAAAATAAATGTTCAGCGGTATTCTTTGATTAAAGTATAGCTGAGTTCATATGCATGGCCTTGTTCAAATTGTATTTGTACCTGCGTAGCGTTTCCTGATAAAGGTAATTCGTCAAGAACAGTTACTCCAAAGCTCTGAGTAGTGTTGTTGCCAAGGTGATGAATCATTTGGCACTGGTTGGATTTCTGGCCCCTGCGGTTTGCCAATTGCTTATACTGTTGTTTGTTTTCAAGAGTTCTAGTTCTAGCCGTGTATTGGCAAACACTCCGACCTCGTCAGCTGCTCTGCTCGAACTGCGACATTCCACGGCAAACAGACGTGTATTGTCATTTACGGTGTTTGGCTTAAGTCTGCACTTACGTTGCGTGTCCAGCTGAAGTAACAGAGCCTTGGTGTCGGGAATACTGTCATGTTATGCTTATGTGAAACTGAGTCCTTTCATTGGACGTCGTGAAGAATGTAGCTTATAGCCAACCACTTCGTATCATGCAATTTTTGTTAGCTTTTAAAAAATGTAACCAGAGCTTTGCATTTGCATATTAATATTGGCAAAATGCTGCCATAAAAATATTTATCAATGAAATTGTAATGCTGAAAATGTATCGCGACTCTCCTCTCTTCAGGGCGAAGTAGGAGCACCAGTACACTGAAAGCTTCTTGAACCATTGTATCTTAACAGTAATCGATTTTACGAGTAACAAAGTTTTACTTTCGACTGTATAAATGCTACAGAAATTAACGTCGTAGTTCTACGGTCTAGAAATAAAATTGTCTCTGGTTAAGAAAAAGGAAACTTTGTATACTCTGCGGATGAAATTAAATCCGAAATGTGTTAGAGATGTCGACCTTCCTAAAACTTTTCATGACCTTGAAAATTCTTTTGAGTGTTTTCAGATGGTCTTTTTCAAACACACGTGCCAAATTTCAAAACACTAGAAATGTAAGACTGGCCTGTTATTATGGTCACACACAGTTCAAGTCGCGGCTTTCGATACACGCGTGGTCTGTGGTTCGTCTAGTCTGTGGCCACGTTAAGACTTATGGGGACTGGTAGTAAACTTGAAGATAGCTCTCCGTGCCACGTGTTCGAGTAGGCTAAGAGGCGTGGCTAAGGGCCGGGGGCGCGGTTCATCACAGTGACGTGTCTAGAGGAAGTCGCAGTGGTGGGGGTGCGAGCCATCTGCCTTGTCCTTCCCCTATCTCATTGTAAGCCAATCTCCCTGAGAGGAAGGGGCTTGCTGATATACGCGACGAGGCGGCTCTCGCCGTCCGTGTAGCGAC